>PVJS01011686.1:0-45242 GCA_004027185.1 Glis glis | reverse complement strand
TGTCTCTGTCTCTGTCTCTGTCTCTGTCTCCCCCCCTGGGGATTGAACTCAGGGGAATTCTATCTCCGAGCTACAACTCTAGTCCTTTTTATCTTTTGTTTTGAAACAGGGTCTTGCTAGGTTGCTGAGAGTCTTGCTATGCTGCTGAGGCTGGTCTTGAACCTGTAATCCTCCTGTTTTAGCCTCCCAAGTACTGGGATTACTGGTGTGTACCACCATGCCTGCTTCCTCCTCTTTTTTTTCTGAAAGAATTTGCGAGGGATGAGCATTATCTTTAATTTCTACTGGGATTATATGAGATTTCCAGTAGTTCCAAGTTCTTGTGAGCACTTGGTATTGTCAGTTTTTTTTTTCTTTTTTGGTACTGGGGATTGAACCCAGGGGCATTCCACCTCTGAGCTATACTCCCAGCCCTTTTTATTTTTTATTTTGAAATAGGGTCTTGCTTGGTTTCTGAGAGTCTCATTAAGCTGCTGAGGCGGGCCTTGAACCTGCAATCTTTCTCTCAGCCTCCCAAGTACTGGGATTACAGGAATGTACCATCACGCCAAGCTCAATTTTTTCTATTAAAACCATCCTGTTAGGTTTGTGGTGGCATCTTGTGTTTTTAATTTGCATTACCCTAATAAAGTATGTTGATGATCTTTTTATATGTTTGCTTACCATGCATATATCTTCTGTGGTGAAGTGTCTCTTCAGACCTTTTGCCTAACTGTATTTCTACATTATGACAGAGAAGTTGTATTATATTAATATAAAGAAAAATCACAGATATAAATCCTAGCAAATAGAAATAGGCGGGATTTTAATTTTTTTGGTTAGAATGCCTGAAGGGTGTTTCTTTTCTTTCTCTTGAGTTGGTGAGTTCTTTATGTATTCTAGATATAAATCCTTTGTCATATATGTGATATGACAATATTTTCTGTCAGTCTATAGCTTTTCTTCTCATTCTCTTAACTGTCTTTTACAAAGCAAAATCATTTAATTCTGATAAAGTCCAATATGTCAGTTTTTTTCTTTTCTTGATCCTGCTTTTGGTTTTGTATCTAAGAATTTTAGTTAATTTTGTGTAAAGTACAGGTCAAAGTTCATATTTTCTGTGTATGATGTCCCCTTGTTCTAGCTTTATTTGTTGATCATATTATACTTTAGTCACAGGATTGCTTTTTCCCTTTGTTGAAAATCTTTAACATATTTGTTTGAGTCTTTTTCTGGATCCTCTATTTGATTCCATTGATCTATTTGTCTATCTTTGTGTCTATATTCCTCCTGCCTTAATTTCTACAGATTTATAGTAAGTCTTAAAATTGGGTTGCATGAATCTGCTAACTTCATTCATTTTCATAATTGTTTTGGCTATTCTAGTTTCTTTGCCTTTCCCTATAAATTTGAAAATCAGCTTTCCTATATCTACCAAAGAAAATCCTGTTGGGATACTTATTGAGATTGTTTAGTTTATAGGTAAAATTGTGGAAATAAATTCTTGACAGTATCGAGCATATCTTTCTACTTGTTTAAGCCTTCTTTAATTTCTTTTGTCAGTGTTTTTCATTTTTATCATACAGAGTGTACACATATTAGTAGCTAAGTATTTCATTCTCAATTTTAGATGTTGTAAATGGTGCTGCTTTTAAATTTTTGGTTTCCAATTGTATATTTTAGTGTATAGTAATGCAATTGAGTTTTTAATATTGTGACCTTAATAAATTGACTAGTGATTTAATTCTGTGACCGTAATAAATTGACTAGTAATAGGAGCTTGTTTTTTTTTTGTAGATTCCTTTTGATTTTATGTAAAGAGTTTCATTATTTTTGAATAAAGATATTTTTAGTTCTTTAATCCCAATCTATACAGCTTTTCTTTATTTTTCTTGCCTCATTTTTACTGACTAGGACAGGAGTGGTAAGTCTAAACATTCTTTGCTTGTTCCTAGTTTTGGGGAGAAAGCATTCAGACTCTCATCATGAAGTAAGATACCAGCTATGGGTTTTTAGAAAATGCACATGCATTGTTGTCATCTCTCTCCTTTTATTTGAACTCCGTATTCTTCTGGCTATAATATTCTCTACATTATTCCTTCATTTTTCTTCATTTGAATTTCTGTTTTCTTCCTACACCCTGTACAGATTTTAAGTTTTCCATTTTGTTTCTCTGTAATTATTTCTTCTTTTAGCTGCCTCCATTTGGCAAATCTCTTCTTGCATTTTAATATTAGCCTGTTCTCTATTTATATTTTCCTTCTATTTTATAGGATCCAGTTTTTCTTGTATCTTAGTAATCATGTTGTACAGTTTAAAGTATTTTTTCACATTCCAGTCAGATATATTTCAGTGTTTTCTGGATTATTATTTTTAAGGTAATATTTTTGCCCATAGGTTTTGTAACTTTCACTTCTATTTAAGAAATGGTTTACTCAGGTGTCATATAAAAGATATAATACAGAAGTTGAAGGATCTGATTAATTGTACATTAGCCCCTTGAGAATGCTGGAAATTATGTTTTGCTAATTCCTGGCATATGAAAGAATAGCAAATACATTATTTTAATGTCTTAAATGCTTGATTAAGATAATATAATAATAGCAAGCATTTCTATGTTTATGGTAGGCCAAATACTATACTAAGTGCTTTAAATCTCAAAAATCTTATCAGTAGTTCTAATTTATACTTATAAAATTAAGAATTAGAGAGATTATCTTGCCCCTAGTCAGGCAGCTAAGTAAGTGACACAGTTGGGACTGGACACTAATAGTCACACTCCTAAGCCATTATGACATACTACTGTGTAGATGTTAGTTGCAGAACTTTTCTGTGTCAGGCATTATGCAGAGTAGTTTATACAGTTATGTGTGTGTGTGTTTCATATTTTTGAAAAGATATAAAACTTTAGAACGTGTTAAGTAACTTTACCATGTTATCCCAAGCAATCCATGATGAAGCTGAGATGGGAATTATTTCTATCTGTGAAGCCCTGTTCCTTTTAAGTCATGCTCCCTCTGACAGCTATAATGCCATCTTCCTTTTGCACCCTGAATACTATTTAGGATATGTTGGCTAAAATAGCCATGTGCGAAATAGAGTATGTCATTTAAATTGTAGTAAAAAACAGATATGACTTATTGTAGAATAAAAATAGGTATATTTATATATACTGACTGTTAGTGTTGTTTTATGGTAAAGCTAGAGGCTCATCTATGTGAATTATCTATGTAATACTTATAATGGAATATATGCAGGCAATAATTTTTAGCTCAACGTGAGAAGATTCAATTAAATTATAAATTAAAAATCAAAAGATGCTACATTAATTAAGTTTTTACAAACATCTAATTTTTAGCTTTATTGAAGTACAATTGAAAAATAAAAATTGTATGTATTTGAGGTATGCAATGTGGTTTGATATACATTGTGTAATGATTATCACAATCAAATCAATCAACATATCCATCACCATACATAGTTACTGTTTTTTTGGGGTGTGTGTGTGTGTGTGTCAGGGCATTTAAGAGCTACTCAGCAAATTTCAAGTAAACAATACAGTATTATTAACTATAACCTTCATGCTATATATTTGATTCTCAGAACTTATTCATGTAACTGAAAATTTGTACCCCTTGACACATATCTCTCTGTTTTTACCATGTCCCAGCTATTGGCAACCACTGTTCTACTCTCTGCTTCTCTGGGCCTTTTTTGGAATCCACATATAAGTGATATCATGCAGTATTTGTCTTTCTGTATGTGGTTTATTCCACTTAACATGATGTCTTCCAGGTTTATCCATGTTGTTGCAAATGGCAGTGTATGTTTTTATGGCTAATATTCCATTGTGTAAGTATACCACATTTGTTTTATCTGTTCATCCATCTACAGACATTTAGGTTGTTTGCATATCTTGGCCAGTGTGCATAACGCTGCATTGAACATGGATGTATAGATATATAGATACTGATTTAATTTCCTTTGGACATATACGTGGCAGGAGATTTCTGGGTCCTATGGTGTTTCTATTTTTAGTTTTTGAGGCATCTCCCTACTGTTTGCATAATGTGTACCAATTTACATTCCACCAGCAGTGCACAAGTTCCTTTTTGTCTATACTCTTGCCAACACTTGTCATCTCTTATCATTTTGATAATAGCCATCTTAACATTTACAGGTAATATTTCATTGTGGTGTGATTTGCATTTTCCTGATGATGCGTGATGTTGAACACTGTTTCATATACTTGTTGGCCGTTTTCTGTCTTTTTTGGGAAAATACCTATTTGGGTACTTTACCTATTTTTAATTTTTTTGCTAATTTTTTTGTTGTTGAGTTGTGTGAATTTTTTTACATATTGACTATTAACTCCTTATCAGATATATGGTATGAAAATATTTCCTCACATTCTGTAGGTGGCCTTTTCATTTTGCTTATTGTTTTCTTTGTTGTGCAGAAGCTTTTTAGTTCAGTATAGTCCTACTTGTTTTTGCTTTTGTTGCCTGTACTTTTGATTTCATATCCAAAAATCATTACCAAGACCAATGTCAGTGTCCCCTACGCTTTTTCTTCCAGCAGCTTGATGGTTTCATGTCTTCCATTTAAGCCTAACCCATTTCAAGTTAAATGTTGAATATGGTATAAGATAAAGGTTCAGTTTCATTCTTTTACATCTAGATAGCCAGTTGTCCCAGCACCATTTGTTGAAGAGACTTTTTCCCTGTCACGTGTTCTTGGCATTCTTGTCAAAGATTAGTTAAGGAAGCCGGGCGTGGTGGCGCACGCTTGTAATCCCAGTACTTTGGGAGGTGGAGACCGGAGGATCCGGGTTCGCGGCCAGCCTCAGCTCGCTCTCTCTCTCTCTCTCTCTCTCTCTGTCTGTCTACTTAGTGAGGCCCTCCACAACTTCGTGAGACCCAGTTTCAAAATGAAGGATAAAAAATAGGGCCGGGGGTGTAGCTCGGAGGTAAAACACCCCTGGGCTCAATCTCCAGTACCGCAAAAAAAAAAGATTAGTTAAGAAAAATCTTTTTCTGATTTTTATTACTTAGATTTAATTAGTGAGAAAGGCAGAAATTGTAATGATAACTTTCCCCAGGATATGACTGAAAAGATTTTTAAATTTCATCTCCTCTCACTTTTTTTAAAAACACTTATTTTAATCTCTGGAGACTTGAGACTGAATGTCACCGTCACTTATTAGGATTTTTATTCTTCCCTCTTATCAATGCTGTCTGTCAGCAGTGTTCTTCTAACAGGGTTTTCTGTTTCTTTTTTTCTTTTTATAATGTTTGAGTGGTCATAATATTTATTAAATTATGAATCCCCTTTCAGACATAAATTGAATATTCTATTTAATTTTATTCCTAAAATTCCGTTTAGAGTTTCTTTATATATATTTCCACTATGCTAAATGTAAAAACTGACATGCCAAATATTTCAGTAGCAATATATTTTTTTTCTGAGACCTGTGTTTCTAGGACATGGTTCTTAAACTATGTTCTTTTGTCTATTTTAGTATATTTTTTCAAAATACCTTTACAAATAAGATTATGAGAAATATACAGAAGACATATTTTAAGCACTTGAGGAGAGTTTTCTTTTTAAAGGATACACATTGACTCCTTTTCTTTTTTTTTTTTGCGGTACCGGGGATTGAACCCAGGGGTGTTCTACCTCCCCGCTACACCCCTGGCCCTATTTTTTATACTTTATTTTGAAACCGGGTCTCACGAGGTTGTGGAGGGCCTCACTAGGTAGAGAGAGAGAGAGAGACAGGGAGGGAGAGAGAGAGAGAGAGAGAGAGCGAGCTGAGGCCGGCCGCAAACCTGGATCCTCTGGTCTCCGCCTCCCAAAGTACCGGGATTACAAGCGTGCGCCACCATGCCCGGCTGACTCCTTTTCTGAAAAGCATTTACGTATTTGTATTTGTTACGTATATGTATTTACGTATTAAATAAAATATAGTTTTATTTTATTTAATTTTTTTTGGCCGTACTGGGGATTGAACCCAGTGGCATTCTACCTCTGGGCTACACCCCCAGCCCTAGTTTTTATTCTTCTTTGTTTTGAAGCAGGGTCTCACTAAGTTGTGGAGGGCCTCACTGAGTAGCTGAGGCTGGCTGCGAACCCGGATCCTCCAGTCTCAGCCTCCCAAGTACTGGGATTACAAGTGCGCCACCACACCCAGCTAAATATGGTTTTAAATATGAATTGGACTATTGTATCTGTTTTGAATAATCAAATAATGTGATTTTTCTTAAGAGCATTCTTAACTTCACCAATTATATGGCAGATTAATTCATAATATAAGCTCATTTCTTTACATAATCAAATTTTATTATCTTCTTGCATGGTCTTGAGAAACCTGCATTTAAAAATGGATGGCCAACTGAGCACAGTGATGCATGCCTATAATTCCAGTACTTGGGAAGCTGAGATAGGAGGGTTGCAGGTTCAAGGCCAGCCTCAGAAACTTAGCAAAACCCTTTTTCGAAATAAGAAATGGGCTGGGGGTGTAGCTCAGAGATAGAATGTCCCTGGGCTCAATTCCCAGTATCAAAAATAAAGAAAGAAAGAAAGAAAAGAGAGAGTAAAAGAAAAAGTTTGTAAGATAATAATGTTTCTATAACATTAAAAATTCCCTTTAAGCCATTGTAAGATTTACTTTATGGTTAAATAAAACAACTAATTGTCTGTTTCATTAATTATTAAGCACCTCTTTTTATATGGAGTATAGGAAATTAGAAATTGATGTTTAAAAATTTGTGTCCTTTCATATTATTATTTTCTTCAATATTTTCATTTCATTTCTTTTAGAATTCTAAGGATAGATGAATGACTTTATTATAAAGAGAGCAAAAAGCATATTTTATACATCTTAATTTATTTGAAATGCACTATCTAGGTATAAATACATATGTGAGAGCCTCTTCAAGATTTAAATGCTTCTTAACCTTATTGTCTTCATTTATAGGAAAGGCATTTTGTTGCAATTATATCCTTGTGCAACTCAGATTTCTGTCTCTGTTGTTACTTTAGTTGGCATATTATCAAGTGAAAGGCATAGTTTTATGTGTGATTGAATTGAATGAATATAAGAGGTTCTAAGGTTTAAATGCTGCTGTGTATTTTTTAAACTTCTTTTTAGTGAAGTATAATTGATCTTTGGTGAAATGCAGAGATTTTAAATGTTCAGTTTGATGGTTTCAGAAACTATATACAAACAATCGTCTATAACAAAATAGAGTGTTTTCATAGCCCAGAAAATGCCCAGTTTCAGTAATTTCCCTTCACCCCATCCTTACCTTTTGATTTTCATCATTGTAGCTTAGTTTTATCTGTTATTGTGATTAAAATAAATGGACTTGTGTAATATGCACTTGACTAACGTCCATTAACATACTTTTTTGGATTCACTCATTATTACGTGTGTCAGTGATTCTTCTTTTGCTGAACAGTATTTCACTGTATGAAAATCACAATTTGTTTACTCATCTTCCTACTTGTGGACACTTATTTCTAGTTCATTGCTATTGTGATTAATAGTGCTACGAACATTTGTGTACAATCTTTTTATGAGCATATGTTTTTATTTACCTTGAGTAAATATCTAGAAATGGGACTGCTGATTCCTAAAGCCCCAAAGTCTGAGACTTTCTATTAGTATTTTAGCTACCCCACGCTACAAGGATTGGAAAAAGTTATATACATGTGAAAGTCTCACCTTGTATGGTTCCCTTTGTAAAAATGTCAAATCCCCTTGGTTTTTACTTTTTTAGTGAAATTCCTTTTTAACTTCTGCCTACTTTTAGTCATTCTCCAGTGCCTTCAAATTATTTTTAAAAAATAATTGTCTAGAGGTTATAATTTTTTATTAAGAAGTTACTGTGTGATGTAAGTTACTTTCTAATCATTGCTAGATTAGTAACACCAAAACTGTTTCTTTCAGGTTGCCAGTCTTACTCTATCTCTTCTGTTCCTTATAATAGAAGTCAGTTTTTGCAACTGCCTGCATGATCTGTACCTCCCTCGCCCTCACTATCACTATTGTTGACCTTCAGTTCTTAACGTCCTCCACCTGGCTTACTCTCAGTACTTCTGATCTCTTTGCCTCAAAAGTTGTTCTCCTGGATGTCCATATGGCTGGTTTCCTTACTCTCTTTAGATCTTTGTTTAAATGTGACATTTATCAATGAATCTCTCCCCGATCAACCTAATTGAAACACCCCCATCTTTATGGTACTTTCTTACCTCATTTTTGTTCCTTAATATTTATACTTAATCTGACCTATTACTTATTTTTTCTGTTTGTTTTTGTATTGTCTGTCTCTGTCTCTAGAATATGAGCTCCACAAGGACAGGAATTTTTGACTGTTTGGTTCATTGCTATATTTTCATTATTTTGGTGGCCCTTGGGAGAGTGGATTCTCAGTAAATGTTGAGTGAACAAATGCACAATATTCTTGCTTTACAAATTGTGCTAATTAGAATTTCAGTCTATTTTATTTTCTTAGGTAGAAGTATATTTCTATTTATTGAAGTAAAGAACAATTAAGGAGGAGGGTATAAATTGTATTTTGTATTTCCTAATCTTTTGTTTTCATTTTGATTGTATTTTAAGCTTTTTTGTGATTCGTGTATTTTATGGCTCTTGAATTTTGCTGGAATAATAGATTCCAGTCATTTAAAATTTTTCCTCTTTAGAAGTGGGAATATGGATAGAATTACGTGAGCTTGAAACAGATGGAAATTTCCCAGGAAAAGTAGGTGATGGATTTAGCTGTTGATGCAGCAATCAATTTAAAGAGCTTTAGATCTAAGAGACCCTTAATCAGTCTTATTTGAAACAGAAATGTATTCTTTGCTTCATAAGTAATTGGCTGAAACCAGAACCATTAACAAATTGAATAAAGATTTTGCTAATGCCAAAGAACTGTGCTGTTAGCAAAATTACTCTTATTATGTCATAGTATTAAAAAATGCGCACTTGCTAAATAGAGTGGATGTACTTTTTCAGAGTGCTGCCAATTGTGAGAGCATATTTGTATGACATTTCACTCTCCTCAAACCGGTACTATTATTTTCACATATTCTCAGTATGCAGAGGTGGCAAACAGTGTGAAAGAAGACTTATCAGTGTTTCAATATCTTGTAATATATTCACATCTATGTAATACAGATACTCTTGCATACTAGTCATCTTCAGAGATGACTCAGATCTGGTATTGATTGTATATTCTTGTAGAGGTCGCAGTAGAGGATTCTTTCTCCGGGAGACAAACAGTAGTGTAGCTTGGTTCTTGGTGGTTTATTGCTTCCTCTTCTTGCAACAGATTAGAAGATGGCAAAGAGTTAGGAGGCTGAGACCGGAGGATTGTAGGTTCAAGGCCAGCCTCAGCAACCTAGTGAGCCCCTCAGCAACTTAGCAAGATTGTGTTTCCAAATAAAAAATAAAATGGGTTTGGGAGTGTAGCTTGGAGGTAGTGAGTTCAATCTCCAGTACCACACACACACAAAAAAAAGGTTTTAAAATGATAAATTGCATAGTATAAACTGTATCCTTTTAAATTGTACAGTTTCATGAATTTAATAGAAAGATGTATACTCAGAACATCATCACCTTCATCAAGATGCAGAGCATTCTCATTACCCTCAAAAGTTTTCCTGTGCTCCCTCACAGTCCCTTTCTCCCCTAACCTGGCCTTAGGAAACCCTTGATCTGCTCTTTGTCACTATAGATGATGTTTTCTAGAAATTTACATGAATGGAATCATACATTTATTCATTTTGTGTATAATAATATCATCCACCAAGTGCAATGATTTTGAAATTTATCCATTTTCTTTATTATTTATAGTTATTTTTTATTGCAGCATGGTATTCTACTGTATGGATATAACATGATTTTGTTTATCCATTCACCTGTTGATGGACATCTGGACTATTTCTAGGTATTGACTGGGTTGTAGGGTAGGTATAGGTTTAAGTTTATAAAACAATGTGAAGCATTTTTATAAAGTGGTTATGTCATTTCACATTCTCCTCTGCAATTGTACATCAGGGTGAGCACTTGATACAGTCTTTTGCAATTTAGCTCTTCTAATGTATGTGTCATGGTATGTCATTATTTTCATTTTCCTTATAACTTTAGAATGTTGAAAAGCTGTTTATGTGTTTAATGGCCACTTGTTTATCTTCTTTTGTGAATTATTTGTTTAAATTTTTGTATGGATTTCTTTGTCTTGTTGAATGGTAAGAATTCTTTATATATTTTGGATATAAGTCCTTTGTCAAGTATATGTATTGTGGAGATTTTATCAGTGTATGGCTTGCCTTTCCTTTTCCTTAATAGTGGCTTTTTGTGTGTGTGTGTGTGTGGTACTGGGGATGGAACCCAGTACCGAGTTACACCTCCAGCCCTATTTTATTCTTTTATTTTGAAACAGGGCCTCACTAAGTTGCTGAGGCTGGCTGCGAACCTGCTATCCTCCTGTCTCAGCCTCCCCAGTACTGGGATTACAAGCGTGCACCACCATGCCTGGCTTTAATGTTATTTCAAACTTAGAAGTTACAATAATGACATAAGGGACCTCTATTTTTTCTTTCCATGATTCACCAATTCTAGTTATTCTTTTTGTAGCCCTACTTTAAAATTTCCGAATACTGCTAACTTTTTGTGAAGCTTCATGTGTGAGGGTATGTATGCCCAATACACCCACACATGAATTTAGCAATTTCATTTACTTTTTATATTAGTGTATCATATGGGCATGAGGAAAGATTTTTATATCACAAGATTAATTAGAGATGGCTTTGGAAATTAAGAAAGCCAACCCACAACCTTTTTAATCACGACTCTCAAAAATTACCTTTGCTTATACATACCATTTGATTCATTTCAGTTCAACAGCTGGATAGAGAGTTTCCACTAGATGCTGGGCGTTATTCTAGGTGCTGTGAATACAGCACTGAGATAAATCTTCTAAAGGAGCCTAGATAATAGGTGGTAGTCATCAAACAAATAAATACTCAGTATATTATATAGATGGTAAAAAGCCTTATAGAGGTAATACAGGGCAAATAATGGCAGTTCACTGATTAGCTTTCTGTATTCATGGACTAAGAATACAGTTCATGGGTTTGTTGACTCCGCTTCTTTGTCTGATGGACATTTGTTATATCAGCCATTCTCATTGTTAGTTTAGGTCCTGAGAAACTTTAACGTAGAAGTTATTAACTTGGTTAGACTTCACGAGTGGGTGGTGCATTAGTGTTCCAAAATTGAATGCAATTATAAATGTGTGTGCATTTTACAGAGATAATATTCTATATCTTTCATCCAACTTTCAAATCGTCTGTGACCCTAAATATTTAAATGGTGGCTCTAATTTGTTATTTCTTCCAGCCACATGGCTGAGTAGTTTCATGAATGAGTTACAAAGTCTTGCTTAACATGAGGTTTGCAGACTGGCCATTTTGTACCTATTCCTAGTTAGTTATTTTTAAGTTAAAATTCTACCTTTTTTGTGAAATGACTTGTTGCTTTTTAATATAATAAGTATACTACTATAAGTATATCAGTTTAAAACATATGTTTATAGCTGAGCATGGTTGGTACACACTTGTAATCCCAGTACTTGGGAGGCTGAGACAGGAGGATCTCAGGTTCGTGGCTAGCCTCAGCTACTTGTGAGGCCCTCTGCAACTTAGTGAGACCCTGTTTCAAAATAAAGAATAAAAAATTGGGCTGGGGGTGGAGCTCAGAGGTAGAATGCCCCTGGGTTCAATCCCCGGTACCACCAAAATAACCCCCCAAAACATATGTTTATTTAAGTTATATTTAGTTTCTTGTATTGATGATATAGATTCTAAGTTGTATTTTCAAAATGACAATATATAATATGAGCACAGAAGGATAATTCATAGCCATGTCATAAATATATACATAACTATTTAGGAGAAGAATAGACAGATCAGAAAGAACACTAAATTGGAGAGACTGGGAAAGGAGATGCCACAAACTCAGTAGGTGATAATATAGCATTTAACTTTTTATAACAATGTAGTGTAGGTATTACTACCTCCATTTTGGATATGAAGAGAGGTAAATATGTAACTCGCTTAAGGTCAACTTGGAATGAACGCCACAGTCCACACTCTTTATTACTAAACCAAATGAAAGCTCTGGGGTAATATTTACTCGTTATCGCAAGTCTTTCTGGGCATGCTTTGGTCTGCAGATACTCTAACTGTGCGTGTGCGTGTATGAGGGTGTGTAAAGTATCACCCACAATGTTGGCTCCATAGGTTGCAATCCTGACTTACACAAAGCCAGATCCAAATGGAAATATAAATGGGGGTTGGCTTTCCTTTCTGCTGTACGTTTTCAGGTGAGTACTCCTCCGTGAAAGCGCATATGTATTATGTGATCCATCACTTATTTGAGAAGAATCTTTTAGTGTTGACTCTGTTGAGGGCTCTTGTAGGTCACAGGGATGTAAAGGTGTTAAGACTCCAGCTTTGTCCTGCTGGAGATTATAGTTTACCCTGAGGAGACAGACATGTAGCAAATTATTGGAATATACTGATCTAAATGTGATTAGAGAAGGACACAGAGTACTGAGGGAGCAGAGGAAAGGACACCTACAGACAGAAGGAAAAGGAAAAATCATAGCGGACAGGACAGTGGAACAAAAAGACATGTGAAGTGGCGTGGTGTGTTCTGGGAATCACGTTTGGCTCAGTGTGGCTCGATGACAGATCATTAGTGACGTGTGTTAGAACAACAGACTAGAAAGGTAATTAGTTAGGCATGACATCCTGAAAAGTTTTGAATACCAGACTTAGGACTTAAGAGTTTGGATTTTATACTATAGGCAATAAAGAGCTATTGGAGAATTTTAAGAAGGAAAATTGAATGATAGGGTAGGTTAAAAGACTATTTGTTGTAGTCTGGGAAGAGATGAATGATAGCATCTGAACTGGGTCATGAATTTTGGAAAATATTTGAAAGATGATAGACAAAAAGTAGGTGACCCAAATGCCTTGTGTTTATAATGCTTTGAAGCTTCAAAAACACTTTGAATAAATATGCATTTTTATTTTGATACTACCAATAACTCAAAAGGTAGTTCAATTAAATTTTTTTCTGTCTTTTGAGAAAATTGAGATCTTGAAAGATGACAACTTAGCCAGAGACACATAGCTAGTGAGTGATAGCTTAAGCAGGAGCCAAAGCATAAGTTTCAAACTTTACACAGGGCCGAAGTGTACATTAATCACTGCCAGACCTGACCACAATGGGGGCGTGTTTTATTTACTTAATACTGTCTTCATCACTTATGCTAAATGTCTAAAGGACAGGGATAAGATCAGTTAAATGAGGCCAATATGGTGGCCAGCAGATCCATATGAATACATAGACGGTGCTTTTTGATTAAGGCATTACATGTCAAAATGCTTTTGGGTATAAGAGTGGGTATAACATTTATTAGAGGTTCTATTGCATGTGACTTGAAAATAGTAGGAGGCTGGTATCGCAGACTATGCTTATTGTAATCAGTGTTAAAGATCTGCACATTAAGGATCCTTAACATGCACCATTAAATTGATTTTTTACTTATTATGGATTATGGATCAAGTCCTCCTTTTACCCATAACCTCAAAAGTGCCAGAAGGAACAGAACTGTATCTTTATTTTCTCATCACATCCTCTCTCACATAGATAATACTTTCATTGCTGTCTTTCCAACTTGGCGTTGAGTCACTGCTGTGATTCTAGCTGTTGAACAGTCTTTCAAGTTAAATGATTAGTATTCTGGTCAAGTGAACATTGTTGTGAGGCCGGCATGCTTGCCCAGCATAGCTAAGGTAGTTTTGCTAAATTCATTATCAGGGTCATGCTGTCCGAGGCATATAACAATTACATTTCACAAAACTCTAAATATTGATGTTTGAGATTTACATGAAATTGAATTTGAAACCATATACTTAAACTTTTGAGGGAAGGAACCAGTAACCAGTTAAATTCCTTAAAGCCACGTTTTCACTGCTTAATATTTTAAAACTGCTATAGGCTTTCTTATTTTTGTTGTACCTGATTAAATTGTGGTATTGTATTAATAAATTTGAAGGAAATGTTCGAATTAGTTGCCAGCCTAACTGGGGAACCATAGTAAGTTAGAGCACTTTGGAAAGTATGATAATCTGTTGGGTACCACTTGCTGACTAGTAGATAGCAATTCATTCCCTGGCTGTATTCCACTCTCACTGTGACTAAAGGTGAAACCTCTTACCATCTGGGCACTTCAGTTTCCCTCTAAATTAAAATAAAGGAAGGAAGAAAAAGGAAAGGAAAAGAAAAGGAAGAGAAGGAAAGTCTTACCTGTGTTTTACCTAATGCAAAGATTTTTGAATGATAATGGGAAGTTACTAAAGTTTTTTCACCAACATATAGCATTAACTAGTTGAAATTTATAATCATTTAAAAATGTTAGTTTTTAAAATGCTATTTTAAAATGGTGGTATACTTTATAAAAGCCATTGGCTCTTCTTTCCTTGCTTAGAATTTTTATTTTTAGAATAGAGTGTATTTAAAGATCACTTTCACTGTTGAATTTGACAGGCATGGCAAGAGGCCAATCTAATGAGCCCAAAGGGAGAATTTGCAGAGTATGCAGGTTAAAGGAGCCGGGGAACTGACTTCCATGAAGTCTAGGCTATCCGTGTTCATTCCTGCTGAGTGGAAATTTATTTCAAGTTGACTATTTTCTTCCTTCTGTGCCATCTGATTCCAATCTGTACTTGTCTTTTACAGCTGGAGACAGTTGGATGGCAGCTTAACCTTCAAATGGCTCACTCTGCACAAGCGAGACTAAAATCTCCTCAAGCTGTGTTACAACTGGGAGTGACCAACGAAGATTCACAGGTAGGAAATGGTGTCCCAGTGAGCCATGGGAGCAAGAGTCTCTACTCTCTGGATTTAAGATTTAAACATAAATCATTTAAGTTGAACAAAAATTAACAAATTGCCAGATCTTTATTTGTTATAAGTTTTGATATCTGATTTAAATATTACTTTTTTACTTATCAGAAGAAATAGCTTATCTTGCAAGATACTTTTCTTGTAAGAACATGTTATAAATGTCTTATTTTAAGTTTTACAAAGGAAAAATTTGGTGAATAGCATACGGAATTACACTTTTAATGTTTCATAGATTTGTGGATATTCCTAGGTGTTTTGTGTTTTAAGATACATACATATGGTAGGGGGACTATTGTTGTTAGAGGAGACTTTATCTCATTGAGTTGAGAATGAGGTGCTGTGGAAGATCTGAGAAAGGAGGGATTCCAATGGCTGAGTGTGACTAGAGAGTAAGAGCTTTTTTTTTTTTTTTTGCGGTACCGGGGATTGAACTCAGGGGCGTTCTACCTCCGTGCTACACCCCCGGCCCTATTTTTTATACTTTATTTTGAAACCGGGTCTCACGAAGTTGCGGAGGGCCTCACTTAGGAGAGAGAAAGAGAGGGGGAGAGAGAGAGAGAAAGAGAGAGAAAGAGAGAGAAAGAGAAAGAGCTGAGGCTGGCCGCGAACCCAGATCCTCCGGTCTCCGCCTCCCAAAGTACTGGGATTACAAGTGTGCGCCACCACACCTGGCTGTAAGAGCGTTTTTAACAGCCACTGAAGGATGGAAATAGTACTCCTTTGGTAGTGTGTTCATGATTGATATATCATGCACGTTTCTGTCATTTTTAAGAACCGGGACCAATGGCTAACCTAGGTTATATGACTACAAAATTTTATGCAGTTTAGGGCTTGTGTATAATTTGTTAGTTTATGACCGTGTTCCAAAAATACCATTTCATTTCACACATTCTCATTGGAAAATAATATAAACTTAGTGGTCAGAGTCAAACTGACTGGTGTATTAGGCAGTTTAGTAGTGGTGGTTCTCAGTTTTTGTCTCAGTTTCTTCATTTGTAAATGGGCATAACCATATCCATCTCACAAAATTTTTGTAAATATTAGATGCCTAGTGTGTGTAACGTGCTTGATCCAATGCCTGCTATTATGGCAATTGCTCAGCAAGTGCTGGCTGCTACCATCATCATCAATTAAACATTAGGGGGTAGAATAAAGAAGTAAATCCCCTTGTTTTAGGCCAAAGTTCTTACTAAATTTATTTCCTAATAAAATTATTACCTTTTAATTTTCCCTTTCCTTAATTCTCCCTCCCTTTTTTTCTTGGTCCTATTTTTAATATTTGTGCTTATGAGGAGTCTGGGAAGGAAAAGACAGCCTGGAAAGTCCCTTTTTCTCCTGTGAACTGGGAGAAAGCATTTCTTTAGGGTTAGGGGAATGACAGTTCCATGAGTGAAAGAAAATGCACGCACATGTATATGCTCCAACAAGCTCTATACCTTCTCTGGTTTACTTCTTCTGACTACCATATAGTACGTCTGAGTAGCTAGAAGCAGTTCATAGATCGGAAGGATACTATTTTGACCATATATTGGAGATGCTTTAAGCATCAGGACTTCAGCAGTGCTTGACTTTGGGATGCTCATGTCCTCCCAGTTCCTTTATGACAGCTTCACAACATGCCTACGTATCTGTTATATTTTTAGGCAGAGGGGATGAGTGAGTAATGCTTCTAGTAAGACAGTCACATTTTAAATTCATATTATTCAGGAAGTCAATACAGATGTAAAATACAACTCATTTGAGATATGGGCTTAAGTACATTCATGTTTTCTTGTGTGTTGCTATTTTAAAATTTTGAATGAATATTACTATATATGCACATTTGTAAGCCTTTAACTCGCAGTCCTAGAACACCATTTCATTGACAGACAGATGCAGGAAAAAGGGCAGCAGCACCCACATGTAAAGAACATGTCCTTTTAATCTAGCGTGCAGACTCCAATGTCGTCTTTGTCTGTATTGCCTCTCTCTACTGTGGCACTGTGTGGATTTGGTCCCTGTTGTTTATGTCTCCTAAACAGCAGGTAAATAATGAAGTATAAAAGCACTGTCGACCTGTATCGAAACATAGCCACAACATGCTATGTGTCCTATCTGAAAAGGGACAATTAACTACTATACTTGTTTATCTCACTGAACTGCTACTTGGAATTGTTTGTATTCTTTTTTATAATCTGTAGTCTATTCTTTTTGCTCTTAGTTTATCTGGCTCCTTGATGTTAATTTTTATGTAACTCTTGTTATTAAGGACCACAAACTACTTTCCCCCCAAATACTTACTACGTTCTGAAATGAGAATTCAGAATTATTGACAGGTTGGAATATTAAGTAAGAGGAACAAGGTTATAAAGCATGTTTTTCAAACTAAGCTTATTAGAGCTTTTATTAAAAGGAAGCTTAAAAGTTGTCACTGCTTCATGTATGATACAAAGTACCAAAAAATACCAAATTGGTGTTTTTAAAAACAGGAAGCATTAGGCAAAATTCTTTTTTTTAAATTAACATATTTTATTTTTATTATGGCATCCCAATAGTTTTATTGACTATGATAACTGCATTGGTTCAAACCATTCCAAATTTGAGCTACTTTCTAAAACTAGAACATTGTTTTTGAATTAAAACAGTAAAAGGAAACAATCTCTCTGCTGGTTAGACTTAAGGATATAAAATTGTCTCATTAACCTTACCTACAGAACCATTATCATGGTTAAAAAAATCCAGAGGAGTATAGCATTTTAGTAGGCAATATTTTTCTTTTAAATTCACATTTTATAGAGTAGTTATCCTAAAAATATACATACATTAAAATGCTTCTGAGAGGATTAGTCAGGGTAAATTGTAAGAGAGTATTTTGATGTTTACTTTTTAGCTGTTGAACTGAAAACTTACTGTAATTCACTGAAGAATGTGGTTTCTAAGGAGCTCCTTTTCTTCTTTTTCCCTTCCAACATGCACACAAAAAAGTAGCCTACAAAAAAGTTTTAATTACTATCACACTAGATAACATTCTTTGACTGTGATCCCCTTTCTCTTAGAATATTTCTCAAGGTTTTTCTGTTTTGATACAAATTTTATCATGAAAACTGTGTGATTGTAGCTTTCCTCCAGTACTTTGATATATATTCTAGTTGTTTTCAGTTAATTGTTTTAGTGTTTGTCTACTGTGTTTTTGTGAAGTCAGATTTTCCTGTTCCACAGATACTCCAAATCCTTTTCTGAGTTTTTTCTTCACTTATTTCATTAGGGGGCAGTAGAGTGCTTTGCTTGTCTAACCTTTTCAGGCAGCCAGTGTTATTTGAAATAACATTTAAAATAATTTGTGAAGTCAGTAGTGGGAAATGCAGTGTTTACATTTCTAATCTGTATATAACAATAGAGTTCTCTTGTTCCCATCAACAAAATTAATGTCTATTAATCAGATGTGTATAGAACAAATAAATGAAATCACCACAATTCAGTTTCTGGTAATTTGTATGTGATCATTTGCCAAAATGAAATTTATGAAAAAGCTTCCAATGCTGTTGAGTTTTTGTTATATTCTGTCACTTATATTAATTTATTTATAAGAAAAGAGAATAAAATATCCTACCGTAGTTATAACTTAACAAGTTCTAGGCTAATTATAACCAGTTGGGATTTTTTTATTTATGGAGAATAAGGAATGTCATGTGTAACAAATGTTGGTAATTTTGAAAAACATCAACACTTTAACTTTGATTATCCTAAAAACACCAAAATACTTAATTTTTCTCTTAATCTTATATTCTCCCTGTCATTTTGCTATCAAGACGGTCACATTTTGTTAATATAGGAAGTAGAAAAAAATTTTTTTACATCTTTTAAGAAAGAACCCTTGTGTTTCATTCTTCATTTTGCAGCAACTGAGATAAAGTCACCTTGACAAGAAAACTTTCATTTTTCTTAATGTTAAACTGTAGGTTGCAGAATATACTTTTAAGCAGGTAATTATGATTTTGAGTGAACTTAGGTTTTTTAATACCATTTTCTGAGGTAGAGAGCTTCATTTTTATTTCTAAAATGTATGATAAATTCTATTCAGAGTGAGAAAAAAAGGTGAGGGGCTCTTTTTTATTACTGTTTACTCTGTACTAGATATAAGATTACCTCTTTTGATGTTTAAAAGTCTCTTCTAGGTGTGAATCACTATTATCTTTATTTTATCAATATATGGAGAAATAGAAGTTCAGAGAAGTTAAATAATTTTCCCATGTTATACAACTAGTTTTATTTCAGAGTCCCATGTTATATTCATTGGTTGTATACTGCATCATTTCACTTATTTAATATTTTAGTAATTGATCCTTTAATAAGTTTCAAGATTTTGAATGCTGTTTTAAAATATAAAGTTTTGTTATTGCTTTTTCTTCATAGGATTATAGTTATTTGGAATCCTAAGTTTCATTTTCCCCCTTTCCTTTTATTTGATTGAATTGAATCAATTTTACACGTTTAGTCAGAGATACTTATTTTCTTTTATGTAGTAAGTAAAGCCATATATGATATCAGTTAATTCAATAGAGCCTACATTTATTAACAATCTTACTGTAAGGGCTATATTACATCATTGATGTTGATGTCTTATGAACAAAGAAATAGTCTATATTACTTGAAAAGAAAACACATCCTTAGATTTATTAGGACAGATGTCTCAGAAAGAAAAATATACATGCTCATCAAATCATGAACTTTTGCTATAGAAATTTAAAATATTTTTATCTCCTTAAGGGTGATGCTAGTATTGACTGACTTGGAAGGATGTTCACATTTTTCTGAGTTATTCTCATGAAATTCAGGTCTGAACTTTTTTCACATATTTATTGGCCATTTGTATTTCTTCTTTTGAAAAAATGTCTATTCAGTTCAATTGCCCATTTTTTGATTGGGTTATTTTGGTTTTTTAGTGTTAAGTTTTGAAAGTTTCTTATATATTCTAGATGTGAGTCCTCTGTCTGAGGAGTAGCTAGCAAAGATTTTTTTCCCATTCTGTGTAGGCTCTCTCTTTAGACTCTTGTTTCCTTTGCCACATAGAAGCTTTTTAACTTGATGCTATCCCATTTATTGATTCTTGGTTTTATTTCCTGAGCTTTGGGGTCTTATTGAGGAAGTCTCTACTAGTGCCTATATATTGGATAGTTAGTCCTTTGTTTCCTTCCAGTAATTGAAAAGTTTCTGGTCTAATTTCTAGGTCTTTGATCCATCTTGAGTTGACTCTTGTGGAGGGTGAGAGATAGGAGTCTACATTTCAAGGAGTTCCAGCCTGTCTATCTTAAATGGAAATTTTACCCAGATCTTAAATGCTGTCACTTTCTTGATGAAGTCAATACGGTAAATGCTCCAACATAACTCTTTTGTAATTCTCAGCAGTCAAACATAGAATAGTCCAGGTATAACTTATTTATAGAATTAGCAAAGTCCGATGGAATTTTCTAGCCAAAAGATATTGAGATGGTTTGGGCAATGGATTTTTAATATAACACCAGATGAGCAACAAAAAAGCATACATGATTGGACTTTATCAAAATGGAAAACTTATGTGCATCAGAGGACTTTATCAAGAAAGTGAAAAGACAGCCGAGTGTGGTGGCACATGCATGAAATCCCAGTACTTGGGAGGATGAGACAGGTGGATCACAGGTTCGAGGCCAGTGCATGGTAATTTTATAAAAAATAAAATAGGGCTGGGGCTGTAGCTCAGAAGTATTTTGCCCCAGGACTCAATTTCCCAGTACCACAAAAAAGGAAAAAAAAAAAAAAGGAAAGAAAGGAAGAAAGAATTAAAGAGAGAGAGAGAGAAAAGACAGCCTACAGAATGGGAGAACATATTTTCACATCATATATATCATAAGGGATTTGTATCTAAAATATATACATAACTCTTACAGTTGGGTGTGGTGGCGCACGATTGTAATCTCAGTACTTGGGAGGCTGAGACCGGAGGATCCGGGTTCGCGGCCAGCCTCAGCTACTTAGTGAGGCCCTCCGCAACTTAGTGACACCCTGTTTCAAAATAAAGAATAAAAATTAGGTTTGGGGGTATAGCTTGGAGGTAGAATGCCCCTGGGTTCAATCACCTGTTCTCCAAAAAAAAAAAAAAAGAAAAACCTCTTACAATCCAACAACAAAGACAACCCAATTAACAATTGGACAAAGGACTTGAATAGATATTTCTTCAAAGAAGATATATGAATAGCCAATAAGCACATGGAAAAATGTTCATTATCATTAATTATTGGGGAAATACAAACCAAAACAATAAAAACAGTAAATGAAAAAGGGGAATAAGTCTCGACAAGGAGTGTGGAGAAACCAGGGCCCTTACACATTGCTAATTTGAAAGTTAAATGGTGCAGCTGCCGTGGAAAAGTGTTTAGTAGTTCTTATAAGTTTGAGCTTAGAATTATTATATGACCCTACAATTACACTTCTAGTTATATTCCCCAAAGATTAAAAACAGGGACTCATGCCGGGCATGGTGGCGCATGCTTGTAATCCCAGTACTTGGGTAGGATCGCAGGTTTGCGGCCAGCCTCAGCTACTTAGTGAGGCCCTCCGCAACTTAGTAAGACCCTGTTTCAAAATAAAGAATAAAAAATAGGGCTGGGGGTGTAGCTTGGAGGTAGAATGCCTCTGGGTTCAATCCCCGGTACCGCAAAAAAAACCCAAAAACAACAAACTAGGGACTCAAACAAGCACATGTACGTGAATATAGCAGCGCTGTTCCTATTAGCTAAATGGTAGAACAGCCCTTTCTCAGTCCTTTTGTGACACTATAACAAAATACCAAGGGCTGTATAATTTATAAGGAAAAAAATTTATCTCTCACAGTTCTAGAGGCTGAAAAGTCCAAGTTCAAGGTGAGAGCATTTGGTGTCTGGTGAGGGCCTTCTTCCTGAGTCCTTTCATGGCAAAGGCGAGCAAACCCCCTCCCTCTAGTCCTTATAAGGGCCCTAATCTCATCGCCAAGGGCTCTGCCTTCAAAACTTAATTACCTCCAAGGTCTCACTTTTTAATGTTATCACTTTAATGATGAAGTTTCAACATAGGAATTTTGGGGGGATATAGTCAGACCATAGCAAACCCAAGTGTCATAATGAATAAATGGATAAATTATGTCATGTGCATACAGTGGAATATTACTGAGCCATAAAAGGAATGAAGTATTGATACATGCTGTAATGTGGATGATCCTTGAAAACATTATGCTAAGTAAAAGAAGCCTGACATAAAATAATTCCATTCAAATAAAATGTCCAGGGGAGACAAATTCATAGAAATAGAAAGTATATAATAAGCAGTTATCAGGGCCTGAGGGGAGGGACAAATGGAGAGTGAGACTTTGATGCATATGGGTTTCTTTTTAGGGTCATGAAAATGTTCTGGGATTAAATATTGATGATGGTTATACAACATTATGGTTGTATTAGAAGCCACTGAGTTCTAATACTTTAAAACTGTTTAAATGGTAAATTTTATGAAGAGAGACACATGTATACACATACATACCCCTTAGGAATACATCAACCTTCTAACCTTCTAATTTTACTGATGAGAAAACTCAATCCTAGTGACATGATGATTTATCAACTTGGCACACCAGATGAGAACAGTGGAGGGAATATTGGACTTAAAGTGTAAGCTGAGTGTAAATTTGTAGACTTTGGGCAAGAATTTCCTGGTTTGGAAATGTGGCTAGTAATACCTGCCTCATAAGGTTATTGATAGAATTGAGATAAAGTCTGTAAAATGCCTGTTATAGTGGTTCTCACACAGTAGGAACCTAATGGTAATGTTAATTCCATTTGAAATGCTGTAGTTGAACATTACATTAAGAATATAATTCACTCTGGAAAATATTTTTTAGTAATATTATCTTAGAGAGGACAGCTGAATACTGTGGTGGATTGTACAATAGTTTGCTCTTAGGAAAAAACATTGTTCAGTGGTACAATATTACTTTTTGTAACTTGATTATTAGAATTGATACTGAGTTATTTGAAGCTATTATTTATAATAAATTACTATTCCTTTTCTAATTAGTAGAAATGATTCTCAAATGAATATAGAGAAGGAGAGTCATTTCTTTAATTACAAATATTGCATTGTAGTTTACTTAAACTCTCTGTGGGATTTTTTCACCCCCCCCATGGCCTTTCATAGAATAGAAGCTCTGAAAAAAACATCTATGGGGTAGTATGGCAATGTGCCAACTATAAATGTAGTTTTCTATTATATGAAATCATCTGTGCTTTTATATTACCATCTTCAATTATAACACTTTGTATTTACTTAACTTGAAGCTACAGGATTCTAGTCTCTTTACAGATTTGAGCCTCAATACCCCTCTGAGGTAGGCATACAGTAATCATTCTTTTTTTGGCAAGAGAGGAGGAGAGTGGTATTATTTAATTGTCAGTGTTATAATGTAAAATGAAATTGTCTAGTTAAAACATGCTACTCATTACAGCATTGTCTTATTTTAAACTGACAAACCAGAAGTTCTTTTGCCTCATATGAATGATGGTCACATTTTTATCCCTGTTTTAATTTGGGTGTTTTCTCTACTTTTTGCCTGCTTGTTACATATATTGACTTGTTTTGACTCTAAAGTAAAAGAAAATATGAAAAGGGTGTGTACTTAAAGCAGTTTTATTGAACTATTTAAATTTATCAGAACTTTTTGTTGTAGACAGGTGAGTATAATAATGTGTAGATGTTTCAGCTTTGCCAGTGGGTATTACATTTCCAGGCACTCGGTTATTTTAGTTTGGCATGGTAAACGCCTGATTGCCACATAAAAGGCATTTTTGCTTCTTTTTCATGGTACACATGTCTCTTGGAAATAAAGTACTACCAAATTTTGTATGTTTTGGCTTCCTGTTTCTTAAGAGTAGTAATCTTTGTAGATAGATATTATATAGGTAAAGGTACAGAACAAATCTAAAGCTAAAAATTAAAATGAGAACGGATTAATAGTAGTTCCTAAGAAAGATCAACATTTCTCATGAGGAAAGCAGTAAATTTATAAGTTGCTTTGGGTCAATTTGTGTGTGACAGGGGCCATTTGGCGACTGAAGGAACATCTGATTAATTAATAATATTATAGAAATTTGCAGGCAGCTAAGCCACCTCATTGTTTCTCCTGGAAGTGCTGTCACTTTCTCTGAATCTCAGTTTGCCTGAGTGAGCGCGGCCAATCAAAACTGAGGGTCTTGATGTCCGCAGTGCACAAACAGTAACACGAGCCCTGATACTGCCGCCTTCAAGTGGTCAACACGATAATGATAATATCGCACATTTATTCACAATTAATATGTGCTCCCATGTATTAGGCCAAATGATTTATGTTTTGTCTCACTGAACGTGTCAGGTTAATAAGTGAATCATTAAGAAGGACTAAAAATAGTTCATAATTTAATAAGATAGCCACCGTGCTTTCATAGTGATTACTTTGCTACCTGGCTTAAGTGAGGCCCCTGGCTTATATAATAAACCCTATTCTTACAATTTTTATGGCATTATCTTGCTCTTTAACACTTTGTTTCATGGCCTTGAAATGCTCCTTCAGGGAAGTGATTTCATTTGCCAAGTGTGAGGAATGAGAAAAAGACCTGGATAAAGGATTTGGTTGAGAATCGTTCCTGCTCTTCCTAGTGTAGCTTTCTGAGTAATGGAGGACTCTGTCATTTGATGGGAGATGCTATGATGATGAGAGGCGGTGCAGAGTCACATTTCAAAGGGCATAGATACAGAAAGAGATGAAAAATTGAGGCCATGTTTGCAATTAGTCTACCCTTTCACTGTAGAAAGTCCACCCTTTCACTGTAAATATTCACATCCTTTTCACATGTAAAATATGCTTGCCCCTCCCAAGATTCCCACATCTCATTCAATCCTGGTAGCAAACTTGAAATTCCGATTATCTACATAAAGTCTGAATATTGCTCTTGGGATAGGGCTCCTCTTATTCAAGAGATACAGGAATTAAAGAGGAATTATTTCTTTCTGTGCACCCAGACATGTTTTGGTGACACAGGGACACGATTACAACAACATACATTCTTTTTCAACAAGAATAGGAGGGACACACATGTCACTTGGTTCATAGCAATTATGAAATTCTTCTGGATAGAAGTATACAGGTTCCCCCAACCCTGGCTGTGATCAGTGCTCTTGCAGCAGACTTTTATTACACCCACTTGGTCATCTGGTTCACTTGTTTTCTACTGAATCCATTCTGCAAAGGTCTTAACTCTCCTTTGGGTCATTCCTCCTTTTCCGTTGCCATCTTTAGCCATTTCTAATGAGGGCATTGGGAAATATGCTCTTTGACCAACATTTTTATCCAACTAAGTCTAAGAAAGTTGGGGGCCGAGAGGCCTTTTTGAATTTTGAATAGCTTTGATCCCTTTTAGTCTAAGTTCTATCACTTTGGCCAGTGATAGAACTGGCCCTCTATTAATCTAATTCCATTCAACTTTGCTAAAAGCCGTACTTAGAATTGTTTTTAGAACATGTCTCTGTCTAGACTTACTTTGGGTGTGTCAGACTGCCACGAGATAACTCCCTTATGATTGAAGAAGAGCTGGTCGTGGTGGTGCATGCTTTTAATCTCAGTACTTGGAAGGCTGAGACAGAAGGATTGCAGGTTTGCGGCCAGCCTCAGCTACTTAGTGAGGCCCTCCACAACTTAGTGAGACCCTGTTTCAAAATAAAGAATAAAAAATAGGGCTGGGGGTGTAGCTCGGAGGTAGAATGCTCCTGGGTTCAATCCCTGGTACCGTTAAAAAAAAATATTGAAGAAGGCCTTTACTTTAACAGACAGGGTCTAGCAGTCTCCTCCACAGTTCTTTTAGAGGCATTAACAAAAGGGTTTTATAACTACCCCTTCATTTGATCCAAAATTTCAGGCTATATTGTATTGGGAAAATGTTTTGCCCACTGAGTGAGAGAGGAGAGATGAGAGGAAGTTGTATTTTCCACTTCCATTCCCAGAACATTAATTTATTCCCATGTTTGTAGTATTGACTTTCATAAATCTGACAGATTTGAGGATCTGCATCTAAAGCTTTAAGTGTTAATGAACATTATGTAAAGACCTTTGTAATGAAGTATCAGTTGACTTCAAATATTTTTCCCCCTCTGAGGTCCCATTTTGTTGACAAACAATTTTGTCATGTTTGACAAGTAACAGGTGCTAACATCTTTTGCAGTCTTGTCACAGGGAATAAAGGGTCTAGGTCACCATGTTCATTAATTAAGTCCAGGAAATTTCATTTCTCCTGTGGCTAATCATTTT
This sequence comes from Glis glis, assembly GCA_004027185.1. Lineage (NCBI taxonomy): Eukaryota > Metazoa > Chordata > Mammalia > Rodentia > Gliridae > Glis > Glis glis. The sequence goes on along the minus strand of PVJS01011686.1, from coordinate 18,957 downwards.
CATTTGACATAAATCTGTTATCTCTGCTTCTAGTTTTCCTGCTTCTACCTTTGTCCTCTGCAGTGTATTTTCCACACAGCAGTATAATTTTTAAGTTATGATTCAGATTATGATATTTCTTTGCTATGTATATTTTGAGGGCTTGCCTTGTAATTTAAAATGCAAAGACTTAGTATAGCCTTTATGCCTATGTGATCTAAACCCACACTGCCTGGTTAACTTCATCTCTTGTGTTTTTTCTCCCTACTCACTCTGCTGTAACCATTAAAGGAGCCTTGTTTTTCCTCTAACACTCCGAAATGTTTCTGTTTCATAGCCTTTGCACATTTTGTTTCCTATTCCAGAATGCTTCTTTCCTAGATATATACATGGGCTCTTTTTTCCTGTTCATTAAGTTTCTACTCAAATACCATCCTATCAGAGAGAGGCCTTCCCTAAACACATTACAAGTAATTGCTGCATCCCTTTTGTCATTCTTTATTCAAGTTCTGAGCTAGTGCTAAAATGGATATTAAGGTTCCTCCTTTTGAAAGACAGTGAGGTGAGAGAAAAAGATGTGGTTGCAATGCAGATAATTGGGAAATACGTTATAACCTAAACTGGTGCCCCAAGCACTGGATGTATATGAATGGTAATGAATTGTGGAAGTTTACTCAAAGTACAGTGTGAGCACACAGATGCACAGGGTTGATTTTGTCTAGATCCATAGGAAAGGCTCCAGAGAGGAATCATATTTTAACAAGGCCTTAAAAAGTGAGTGAAAAGGAATGGAAAGTCTGGGTAAAGGGAAGAGTATTATGTGATGACTACATTAAGTCAGGTTGAAACTTAAAAATATTGCTCTGAAAAATGCTTAATTTATCTCCTTTGTTGCTTTTATTCAAGAAGTTAGAAAGTATTTTATTTATGAGTAGATTGTTTTAGTACCATTGTATTATGACTTTAAAGGGAGTCAGTGGCCAAATGAAGAATATTTAAATTTTTTTTTTTTTTTGCGGTACTGGCGATTGAACCCAGGGGCATTCTACCTCTGACCTACACCCCCAGCCCTAGTCTTTATTCTTTTGTTTTGAAACAGGGTCTCACTAAGTTGCGGAGGGCCTCACTAGGTAGCTGAGGCTGGCCACGAACCCAGATCCTTCTGTCTCAGCCTTCCAAGTACTGGGATTACAAGCGTGTGCCACCATGCCCAGCATATTTTAATTTTTAGATCTTCATACAGTGTAGATAATTATACCACATGCAGTACAGTAGATCAATCAGGGTACTATTTAACCCTTGAAGGAGAGAGCTTGCCATGTATGTTAGCCCGGATGTCACTGCATTAAACTGAACTTTATTTCAAATTGATTGTGTAGAAGCTTTAGGTGTCTAATGAGTATGCTCCATTCCTAAGGCATTGGAGGACAATTTGGGATGGAATAGTGATTGACCGGGGATAGAAGTACCTAATGTGGCACCCTATACACTAGATTCTCATAAATAATAATGAATTATAGAGGTTGGTTTCAAGTGCTTTGGGACAGCAAGCAACAGATTGTTTTCTCTCTATTTTCTTACTTCCTTAAGCCCTCGATCCCATCCTCTGCCTAGTAAAGAGGTGAAACTAAAGTGGAGATATGGGGGAGATGATAATGAATATTTAGATATATGTGTTTCAGAATTGTTTTGACTTTCGTTGTCGATCACTCTTTTGAGGACAGAGTATGAAGTTGTAAAAAATGTAAATTCTGAAAAATTTCCACCAATTCGTGTATGAATATTTAACATTTGTTTTGGCACTGCGATGAATTAAATCTATTGTATATTGATCCTCAAACAGTAACTTAGCTTCCCATCATCAGATACTACATCAAAACATGAGGAAGATAAGATCTTTGCTCTTTTTAATTAAATGTGACAGACAAGTCTAGAAAGACAGGAAAACAACTGAAGATGGATGCGTCTCTTAAGTGCCAGGTAACAGATTTCTACTCTTTAACAGCTGTTTCGATTGCATCAGATAGAAAGATTTTATTTGAAGGAAATCACAGAACTGCTGTTTGTGAAAAACAAAGTAGTACTGAAAATGAAAACATCTGTTGATATCAGAAGCTTTGTTAGCTAATTTTTAAGTTCTCTGTAATTGTCTTTATCCTCAGAACCTTGGTGTGTAAAACTTAAAGAAAGCCTATGGGTTTATTCAAGGCAGCAGTCATGCTCATCGCCTTTTGCTGAGATTGTGAAGAGTCTGTAGGAAAATGTTCCAGGTTTTGTGTCTGCTACTTCCTTATGGGAAGCAGTGTGATTTGGTGCAGTTGTTCTTAACTGTTGGAGAATCAGTGTTGTTCTGTCATGAAATATTACTATAAGGCTGCTGATTGTTCTTTCTTCAGAATGCTTGTATCTTACTTTGAGATTATGTCTTTCTGTTTTTTTATGTTAATATTTTATTTTATAAAATAATGCTGATGGCAAACAGTAGTACTTTAAAGCAATATATCAGTTCTTAGAAAATAAAATGTTGGCATCCTCACAAAGTTCATCGTGTGTGTGTGTGTGTGTGTGTGTGTGTGTTCATGTATATATTGTACTGGTCTTTGAAATTAAAAAGTCTGGGAATTACTGATTTAGTGGAATGATCATGAGGTTTAGATTCAGCAAATCTGGTTTAAATTCTTTCTCTACTGTGGTTCTTATCTTTTTCATCTTTAAAATGGGGATATGAATACTTTTCTCCTAGTGTTGTGAGGATTGACAGAGATAATGTATGCATAATGGTATGGAGCCAAATGCATAATAAGAAATGAATAAATTCCTCTCTTCTGGTTTTTTTTTTTTTTTTTTGTACTGGGGATTGAACTCAGGGGCATTCTACCTCTAAGCTACACCTCAGCCCTATTTTATTTTTCGTTTTGAAGAGGGTCTCACTAAGTTCCTGAGGCTGGCCGTGAACCTGTGATCCTTCTGTCTCAGCCTCCCAAGTTCAAGAATTGTAAGTGTGCGCCACCACGCCCAGCTTTTTTCTTCTTATAAGTGATTGGGGGTAGAAGGAATCTCAGATAAACTTACATGAAGTTGAATATAAACCCAAGAGAAAAAAAAATAAAGGAAGGGACCTTGGCAATCTGCTGTTTGAACCTTTTTGTAAAAGGATATGACATATTTGGAATTTAATAAATATGTGCCTTTGTATATTTGAAATTTAATGAATATGTATTAATCTTAAATTATTTGAAAATTTTGAATAAGGGAGTTGATAGGATATTTGAGTCATATAACAAAAAACAGGGAAATCAAATGTAGAGAAAAGTTAAGGATTTTACATTTATTGTGATAAAATGAGTTAAACACTCAATAAAATATTATGGTAGTGAACCCATCATTTTTTGTGCTTTTATTGGTGCATTATAGTCTCATATCACAATGAAATTCAAGTTGACAGTAACATACATGCACACAGCATTTGGTGCACCCCCCTCCCCCCAATACAGAGTACTGATTGACATTGGTATATTCTCATGTGTACACATGGTCGATGGTAGTAATTCCATTAATGAACTTTGTTCCTCCCCTTCCCCTTCCCTGACTCCACTGAGGCTTCTCCACTATTGTCAGGAGTCCTCTTTGTATCCTCCTTACTCCCTCGCTTGTGCATATTAGAGAAAACATATGACCCTTCTCCTTCTGTGATTGGCTGATCTCACTTAACATAATGCTCTCCAGGTCCTTCCATTTTCTTGTAAATGATATCATTTTGTTCTTCTTTATTGCTGAGTAGAATTCCATTGTGTATATTTCCCATAATTTTGTGATCCATTCTTCTGTTGATGGACACCTAGATTGGTTCCATAATTTGGCTATTGTGAATTGTGCTGCTATGAACATGGGTATGCATAAATTGCTGTAGTTCTCTGGTTTCAATCCCTTTGGAATGATACCCAGTAGTGGTATAGCCGGATCATATGGTGGATCCATTTACAATTTTCTGAGGAGTCTCCACATGGATCTCCATAATGGTTGAACTAGTTTGCACTCCCATCAACAGTGCAGAAGAGTTCCTACTTCCCCACATCCTTGCCAACATTTATTATTGTTTGACTTCTTAATGATTGCCATTTTGATTGGGGTTAGATGAAATCTCAGAGTAGTTTTGATTTGCATCTCCCTGATTACTAGTGATTTTTCATGTATCTATTGGCTATTTGTATCACTTCTTTCATGAAGTGTCTATTCAATTTGGTTTCCCATCTCTTGATTGGGTTATTTGGTTTTTTTTAGTGTAAAGCCTTTTAAGTTCTTTGTATATCCTAGATATTAGTCCTCTGTCAGAGGGATAGCTAGCAAAGATCTTCTCCCATTCTGTTGGCTTTCTCTTTAGGCTCTTGATGGTTTCCTTTGATGTGCAGAAACTTTTTAGTTTAATTTTATCCCACATAGTAATTCCTTTTTTTAGGTTCCTGGGCTTTGGAGGTCTTATTGAGAAAGTTTCTCCCTGTGCCTATATGTTGGAGTGTTGAACCTGTGCCCTCCTCTAGGAATTTCACAGTCTCTGGTCTAACTTCCAGGTCTTTGATGTATCTCAAGTTGACTCTTCTGCAGGGTGAGAGGTAAGGATTTAGTTCCATTTTTCTACTGGTAGATAACCAGTTTATCCAACACCATTTGTTGAAAAGACGGTCTTTTCTCCATCGTATGTCTCTGGCACCTTTGTTGAAGATCAATTGGCTATAAGTTTGTGTATTGTTTCTGTATCTTCTGTTCTTTTCCATTGGTCTATGTGTCTGTTTTTGTGCCAGTACCATGCTGTCTTTATTTCTATAGTTCTGTAGTATAATTTGAAGTCAGGGATTGTGATGCCTCCTGCATGGTTCTTACTGCTGAGAATTGCTTTGGCTATTCTGGAACCCACCATTTTTATACTAAATCATTTTAGCGAAGTATTGGAAATACATATTCTTTATACTTACACTATGTAAAAATTCAGATATATATCCTTTATTGTGTAAACATGTTTTCAGACATGATGCCATTACTACTTCTAACTAGGTGTGATATGTACTGTACATATTGCTATTTTATTTTGCAGATTATAGAAAGCTGAAGCTAAAATGGTTGTGTGACTAGCACAATTAGTCATGATTAATAAGTAATACTTAGAACTAGATCTTAAGATAACTAGTATAGTTGTATTCATTCATTCATTCATTCACTCATTCTTGTTATTATTTATGACCTAGCCAACGTTACTAGAACCTAGTGCATTGATAATCATTTTTCTTTTCTTCTATGAAACATGTTAATCTTTATTCTTATAAATAGGGAGTTTTATAAGAGAGAGAATGATTTCCCCAAGGTCATATTAATAACCTTATAATTCTGAAGCAGAATATATCTAATCATTATACTCCCTTGCTTACAATGAAATGCAGTGAAAAGAATTGTTGCCATGGCAGTTGAATAAAATCAGCCAAAGGAAATTTTTCTTGGTGTGGACAGTTGGAATAGATGGAGATACTTTCTTCTAGGTTAATGAGCAACAACATTTTTTCCATTTACATATTTTAAAGAACCTTTCTCAGATTACTTTAAACACCTGGAGATTTCCATGTAAAGTAATTCAACTGGACAAAACATATGCAAATCAAGTCACATTTATAAATATAGATTTATATATCACTATATATAGTGCATATATATATGTGTAAAGTTTTAATTGGGCATCAGCTGCAACTTTTAGTTACTGTTGTCTCTATACTTGGCTGTCAAGATACCAGGCTATGTTGTGATCTAGCCCAGTAGCTTTTGGTAAATTTCTTTGTTATAAAAGTATATATGTTGGTGTTGGAGGGTGACCAAGCCCTAGTCCAGCTGGTTGGATTTTGTAGATTCATCATTTCCCATAATTAAACTTGCTAATTAACTAATTTTGGTTGAAGACTTTATAGATCACACAACACTAGCAAGTGTGTGCAATTTGCCATCTGAAAAGACCATTTGTATACTAGCTTGTCAATTTTGTGAGATTAAATTGAGAAATGTAAGTCTTTCCGAGAGAGACTGGTAAATGATGTCCCCATCAGTGTTTGATTACAGTTGATAGAGGATACCTTATATAATCTTTTGAAGCAGTAATTTTGGAACTATTTTAGATAAAACACTCTTCAAATATATAAAATATTAAGGGTCTGTGTATATCTGACAAAAATGGAGCACCTCTAGTTGGGTAATGGGAGTGAGGGAGCTAGGCATTGTCAGTAATTTGCCCTGCTCATGTTCCTTCCTCAATTTCTAGAAACCTCTTTGCTACCGATAGAGCTCTTTATCACTTCTTTAAAGGTTCAAATAAGAAAAGAGGAGTCTTGCCTTAAAGACTAAGCTAAAGGGAAATAATATTTTTTTAACATAGTGGGTAGTTTTTAAATAATACAGCAATTAAATAGATATATGAATAACTTTAATGTAAAAATAAGACAGTTTTTAGTCTTATTTTAAGATCTACTATTTAGATCTTAAGTCTTTTTAAAACATCCTTGTAAAATTTATTTGTAAAAATGTGTAAAATGTTGGCTTTTAGCCAGGTGTGGTGGTGTACACTTGTAATCCCAATACTTGCGAGGCTGAGACAGGAGGATCGCAGGTTCACGGCCACACGCAGCAACTTGTGAGGCCCTCTGCAATTTAGTGAAACCCTGTTTCAAAATAAAGAATAAAATAGAGCTGGGGGTGTAGCTCAGAGGTAGAATACCCCTGGGTTTAATCCCCAGTACCACAAAAAAAAAAGTTGGCTTTTTGTTCTTAGAAAGATCTTATAAATTAAAAAAAATAAACTCAGAACCACATAAGGAAAGTATCTTGATGGTTATAATGATTGATTTTATTTTATGATATTATATTCTTGAATTAGTAGGCTGTTATTCTCTTAATATTATAATATAAAACACCAAATTGCAGTATTTTACTCTTAAAATCTTTTTCTTGTTTAGAATACTTTCTGTACTTTGTAAAATAGATGAAATGATATGTCTATTTTTATTTCAAATATTAAATGATGTGCAAAGAAAACCCATCCAGTTTCCATTTGAATGAAATTTATGTATTGTGATTTTTTGTTGTGTCTTGAATGTGAGTAAATAAGCATAGTTTCTCCCCTTTTTCCACTGGGTGTAGCTTCAAAGGGGTGATTGAGATACTTGGAACTGTTTTTCTTTAACTAATAGAAACAAACTCTGGATTAGTGTTTCCTTTGAATTACTGACTAACTTTAACTTTTTCCCTACCTTCAGATAAGTGTAGGAAGTTGACAGTTGTTTTTACAGTACTCCTAATGGTTCTGTGATAAAATGTTCATGAAGTTAGAATAACTCCTCCCATTGAGCATGTCTGTGTGGTCAAATGTTCATGCCATGATTGCTGTTGGATAAAAATGTTAAAGTGTGGGCTGGGCATGTAGCTCAGTGGCAGAGTGCTTACCTAGTGTGTGTGAGGCCCTGGGTTTGATCCCCAACACCACACACACACACACACACACACACACACACACACACACTCACACTCACACACAGAGTTACTATAGTAATTGTCTAGCTTTGAAAACACTAATTATAAAAGCTGACTATTATAGCTTACAAATGACCACATATATCTTTATTTCAAGGTAATTCTGGATACTTTATTCATAATAATGTGCAAAGTATTAAAAGGAGTGTGGAACTAAGTTTCACCACTTACTAAGACTTAGTTTCATGATTTTGGAGAAAAAAGTATATACTTTTTTTCAGGGAGTTTGTCTTGTACAGATCACATTGAAATTTTGCATACTGTCACTTAAGCCATAATGTGCTCTTGGCAAAGTGGGATGAATAGAAGTTAGAATCTGAGCACTGGAATCTGTTTGAACCTTTGGAAGGTGTATAGTAAAGTCCCCTGAGGACCTGAAAGTGAAGAAGATTCTTTGTCTTTGGAGACCTGCCTTGTCTGTTCTGCATGGAATGAATCATGGCCAACATACGACTGATGAAGCCAGCCTTGACCTCATTCGACAGCTTAAAGCATTTCCAATTTTATAACTTGTCTGAAGAACGCGTGTGTCCCTCTGAAGTTGTTGAAGTGGTCTTGTGCTGTTGAAGCCCAGAGAAAGTCTCTGAGAAAAGGATTAAAATTGGCAGTGCATGAAGAAAGGGAATTTAAATCAGAAAAGCCTGCAAGCCTGGCTCCTTGCTGAGGAGGTACCTATGGTGGGAGGGATATTCCAGGCCACCAGTGTCCTCTTTATCAAGTTCCCCTGGTTTTAGTTCTTCTGTGGTTCCAACCACAGCTCTGACCAGGGAATACAGTTGATCGAATTATATTTTTGGTAATTGTACTTTCTTATTGTAAATTAATAATTCACCACTCATATGCATCTTATGTGCTTAGTGTATTAGTTGGTTAGGGTTATCATTGCAAAATGCCACAGGGGGTAGTTTAAATAGTAGACATTTAGTTTTTACATTTCTGGAGGCTTGGAAGTTTCATACCAGGCTGCTGGCCAAGTTCATTTCTGGTGAGGACTTCCTGGCTTGTAGAGGAACAACCTTTTTGTTCTGTTCTGCTAGCTCTTGGTGTCTCTTTTTATAATGGCATTAATCCTATTGGATCAGAGACCTATTCTTGTGACCTCATTTAACCTAAATTACTTTGTTAGAGCCCCCATGTCTAAATACAGCTACACTGGAGTTTAGGGCTTCCAGCATATGAATTTCGGGGTACACATTCAGTTTGTAACACTTGGTTACTCATGACAAGTGGCGTCACTTACTCTTTTTTGATCAAATCACACTTTGGAAACCAATCCATATGCATTGTGGGGCAGCTGTGGTGGCATACTCAATAGGAGTGTCCACCTGAGCTTTCTTACATCCCTCGTGGCATACTATATTTTGCATGTCTGGAAGAGCTAGCACACTGAAATATTTCTACAGTTTTGGTCTATGACTCTGGCACCTCTAGGTCTATGGATTTCTCTGTAGAATGGCAATAATAGTTGCTCCACAAAGTTGCCAATGGTCATAATTTTTTAAGGGAGACATATTGTAAACTCTAAAGTAAGATGCAAAGTTTAGTTATTATAAAGATGTATAGCGTTACTTCTTATTTGCAAAACTTTGCTTGAACCCAGATCCTCTATATTAGATGCTGTAAGTGGCCAAACATGCTCTTTTTCCCCAAATATTTTAATTCTATGCGGGCAAGTACCTTTGGGAAAGTTCCTGCAAGTTTTATTTGCACCCTCATGTAAATGAACCAAAAATGCTGTGCTTTGTTTTGTGAATGAGCATATTTAAACTCAACTGCTGAATTTATTTTAGGTATTTGGTACCTAAAATAAAAGATTTTGCCTAGTGGTATGTCTAGAGCTTACAGAATAACTTAAAGCTGGAAAAATACATCTTTCAGTTCAGTAACTTTATATGTTATATGTTGATAAGCACGTAAAATGTTAAAACATCCCATATTAGTTTACCAGCTGGTATTTTTTTATAGAAAGATTTAAGTTAATATCTGAGGCTGGATGGAGATAGGTAGGAAAACTTTGGATTATTGAAGGAGTGGGCTAGATATTTAGACTGCTATAGGGATGAAATGGAGGAAAGGAATAGAGAGGTAGGTAGAGGGAGAGTGAGAGAGATTATATATAAAGAAAACTTCTATGCTAATGCTAATTGTATTTTGTAGGAGTATTGATGCTGCCTCTTCTGCTTCTTCTAAATGTGCTATGCCAAATTATATGACCTTTCATTTTTTGGTTTGACAGCTGCATAGGAGTACCCTCCATTTTGTACCCTTTGCTCATTCTGACTGTTGCTTTATGCTATATGCCCTAAACAGGAATTACTAAAGTGCTTTTTCTTCAGTCCCACAGAGTTTTACTCTGATATTTTAGAAAACAGAGCTGAGTTCCCATTTGAAAATATAGTGTTTTGTGTCGTGAAGTCATTCCTCTAGTGTAAGATACACTGCTGTAGCCACAGCCCTGGATCAGGCTAGGATTCATGGAGAAGGGCACAGGAACCCGTACTCTAGAATCCCGACTTTGTATATATGTTAGTTAAAATGAAAAATATTTTACTAACTTAACTTACTCATCTGAAATGGTGAGGCTTCAGACTTAAACTCTGTGCTTTTAATTCTTTAAAAAATAGACTTTAATAATATTTCAGTGTTGTTATTCTCACAAAAATTTCAGTAATATAAAGATTGAATTACTATGAGAGGACATCTTTAATAATTTTATGCAATATAATGAGGTCTTTGACTTTTGCTTTTATAAAGTTTGTAAAATTTACCTAAAATTATGCAGTATTACAGTCTTCATTGAAGTTTATAATAATATAAATTAATGTATATATAGCCTTCGTTTGTATGCATGTTTTCTTTTAATGTAGAACTATTTAGGTAAAAAAAATGTTAAGGTCAAGACAAAGTCATATGATCTTAATTGATCTAAGAGCTACCTCGTTTCTCCATTTATTCGATTTTTAAAGTAGTTTACAAATGAAAAAGCCGTGTTAATGCCTTGACATTAAACTTCATTTCTTAGAAATCAGGAAATTCCTCTTATGCTTCCTTTAGCAACCATATTTCAACATTATTTCTATAAGTGTAGTAATTTTCAATTTCCCCATTATATTTATATATATATATATATATATATATATATATTTATATATATATACCTTTAAAATGTTATGTAAGCCATCTTAAGCAAGTTAATACTGAAGTAGGAGTATAAACTTTGGAATTTCCTGACGTTTAATATTTTACCTTTCTACATTGCTTTGGTAGACTGGGTCATGCAATTTAACTTATTCAGGTAGTATATTTATATTCAAAGAGCTGGTGGTTATTTTCAACTATCACCTTATGTGTACCTTAAAAAAAAAAAGAATCCAGTTTGCATCCTGGATAATGAAGTACAGGTATTTGCACTTTACTTTTGGTAGCTTTCAATTTTCACCTCTTTAGTTATGATCAGATGTCATTCCAAAAGTTCCATTCAATTCTTCGTTTTCACTAGATGAATTATAGTATCATAAATCATCTACCTTCTTTAGATATATTATAGAAATACAGCTAGAATTCCATGTGCTAATTGAGGAAGCCAAAGCATTGAGTATCAACTTTGTCATTGATATATTTTTAAACTTCATTTTCTGAAATGAGGACAATCAGAACACTAGTAATATGGATTAATCTTCCTTCCTTTATTTTACAAACATTTATTGAAAGCATGCCCTATGCCAGATACTTCTAGGTATTGGGATATAGTAATCAAAGCAAAGTCTCTGTCTTCTTAGAACATTCATTCTAGTCGGTAGAAAAACAGATTAAGTGATGATATGCTATGAAGAAAAACTCTAGGTAGAGTGTGGAGTCAGAGTTATAATGAGAGGTAGTATTTTAGATTGGGTGATTAGAGAATGACTTTATCCCTAATAAGATATTATCTAACCAATATCTATCAAATAATATCACCTGAAAGAGGTGTGCATATCCCGAGGAAGAATAATCCAGTAAGCAGAAACAAGTGCATAGGCTCTAAGATGGAATTGTGCTTACAGTAGTCTCAGAATAGCAAGGAAGTTAGTGTGGCAGGAGTAGAGAATGTGTGGGGAAAAAGTTTCAGATGATAACAGTAAAAATGGGAGTGAGGGGATGTGAAAGCCTTGGTAAAGACTTTGATTTTACCCTGAGTGGAGGCTTCTGAGTAGAAGTACAGGGATGGCTATGGCTACCATGCAGCAGGGGAGCAATAATATAACCGATGAGCCACCAATTAATAGGTTATTGCAATAATTCAGTCAAGAAGTCATCATGGTTTAGACCAGAACGATGGGGGTGAAGTTGGTGACAGCTGGATTCTAAAATACTTTGAAGGTAAGGATGGTAAGATTTGTTGTCTAGAAATAAAATTTGAGAGAAAGTGAGTTATTAATGATGTCTCTAAAGTTTACCTGGTTAACTTACGTCTCTCTCACTTGCCTATAGTTGTGTTTAAGGACACACTTTCCTAACCACTCTGGTTTCCCTTCATATAGTAACCTCTCTGACTCAACGTTTATGAGAGCTAGTGGTCATCTTTCAAGTCTGTTGGTGTAGCACATTTAACCTTCTCTATGCAGAGTCAATTTCTAAATATTTACTATAAGATTGGAACTCTTTAAACAGTCTTACATAGTGGATTAACTTTTTAAGAGAAAATTGATCTATGGCAAATATGATAAAATACTAAAGTACAGCCTGCTAACTAGGAGATATGGAGAACTATTTTGCTAGGGAACGAGTCTATTCTCTTCTTAGTTACTTCTTTCATTTTCCTAGGCTTTATCATTCAGAGAGGACTTATCACCACCGTTTAAATCGCTTTCCCACTACTTTCTCTCCCTTTACCTTATTTGTCTCCATTGTATTTATCAACATCTGACATATATTTGTTTTTTATTTTGTGTCTTTATCACCCCACTAAAATATAAACTCCATAAACACAGTAGCATTTTTTCACTGCTATAGTCTCAGTGGCTAGAGTAGTACTTCACATGCATCAGTTACTCATTAGATGACTACACATGAATTGGATGAATAAATGGCCGCAGGATGTCTTTATGTCACGTAATGGGTATTTATTAAGTGGCAACATAAAAGAATAATGGACATTCTTGTGCATCACTGGTGGGAATATAAAATAGTGCAGTCATTATGGAAAACAGTGTAGTGATTCATCAAAAAGCTATCCCATAGACTTACCGTATGATCTGGCAGTTCTACTTCTGGTTATATATCCATAAAAAGTACAAGCAGGAGCTCAAATATTCATACACTCATGCTCTTGCAGTATTGTTCACCATAGCAAAAGGTGGAGACAACCCAAGTACCCTTTGACAAATGAGTGGATAAACAAAATGTGCTATATACGTATAATCCAGTTTTACTCAGCCTGGAAAAGAAATGAACTCTGACACGCTGCAGCGTGGCTGGACCTTAAGACATTTTGCTATGTGAAATAAGCCAGTCACAAGGGGATAAATATTACATGATTTCAATTTAAGAGGTGTCTAGAGTAGTCAGTTTTGTAGAGACAGAAAATAGAATGGTAGATGCCAGAGGCTCAAGGGGAATAAGGAATTATTGTTTGATGGGTAGAGTTCCAGTTGTGGAATATGAAAATGTTCTGTAGAAGGATGGTGGTGATATTTGTGCAATAATATGAATGTGATTTATTTTAAGAACTGTATACTTAGAAATAGTCAATTTGGTAAATTTGATGTCATATATATTTTACCACTGGGGAGGGGAGAGAGAAGGAAGAAAAGAAGGAAGGAAAGAGAAAAGAAAAGAAGGAAAGAAAGAAAAGAAAATTGATCCTGAAAGCAGCCTGAGTTTGAATCTCCCTCTGACTTGGTTCCACTGTTCTACTCTAGGCTTTAACAAATGGAATCTGAAACATTTAATCACTGAAAGGGGAGTTTGCCAGTATTTTTCTGAGGCTTTTATATTTCCTCATTTCTTGGTGCTTAAGCTCACATTAATTTTTTTTCTATAATTTTTATGTCATTATGTACATCAAATTCTTATTCTATAGTCTTAAATTTTGTGTTTTTTGATGTTTAGGTCCTGTAAGGTTGTACTCTTAAGAATTTAATCTCATTTCCTCACTTTATCATTTTAAAACAATTCCTAGTTATTAGTTTTCATGTTATTCTCAAATAATAAGTTATTTATCTTTTGTTATTGTCAATATCTCTGAGTCCCATCAAGAGGCAGAAACCACAAAGTAATTTAAACAGGGGACATTTATATAAAGAATTGTTAAACAATGATAAGTGAGGAATTATAACAGTGTAAAAAGAATGGTAACAATTATACCAGGACTGAAGAAGAGTATTCAAGGGAGCAAGAATTTGAAAAGGGGGACTCTTTCCAAGACAGGAGTTCAGACCTTGTTAGAGAAGGTGTGATTGCAGCTTTCTGGATGGTGGAGCAGTTTTCTAGGTTGCTGGGGCCAGAGTTGGGGCACAGTGGAGCTCAGGCTCCAGGATGGGCATGCAAAGATTCAGGGTGCCGGGGTATCTGCATTGGGAGAGCCTTAGCAAAGTGAACAGAACAGGGGTCCAATGGGAGAGAATCCTCATGGAGATGGGAAGCTTGAGAGGGTCGGATAGTATTAAGCAGATCAGATACAAGCTGGGATATTTGGGATGAGGTATGAGAAAGGAAAGAGAGATTTAAGAGACAACTTTTTCTCTCTTCTCTAGATCTTAAAAAATCCAACTAAGTACTGTAAATACTATTTCCACTAATATATTCTTTCCATTTTCATTGTTTTAGCGAAAACTCTCATCATCTTCATCCTAGTGCACTGCTTTATCCTCCTAATTTATCTTTCTGCCCCTGGGATCTTCCTCTCTCAATCCAGTAGCATTTTGTTAAAACAAAGTTCTGACATGACATTTGCTGCTTAAAATTTCCTAGTAACCCCCCCCCTACTGTCGAATAATGAAACTCTGTAGGTCAGCTCTTTGCCAGTTCTACTAATTTTTCACCCAGTTTTTTCTAGCCATGCTAGGCTCCTTCCGTATGGAATTTCTCAAAGATTTCTAAGCAGCATTCCCTTCTCTTTGCATATTTTGTCTCCTCTAGTGTCCCTTACCTTTGCATCTGAAAAAAAAAAAACCTACTGATCTTTGAAACGTACATGCAACCTAGTCTTTCCCTATTTGCCCAAGCCTTCCCTCACAGCTGGGTGAACATTTCACATTGAACATTCTTCTGTTTATGTGTCTCTCATTCCATAGTGGAACTGGGTTTCGTTACATTACATATCTTTTTACTCTTGTATTTAATGTACCAGACAGCATATAGTGGGTGCCCAGTAAATATCTGTTAGACGCATGAATAAGCATACATTCAAGTATTTATTAGTTTTTTACTCAGATAATACGATTATCTGCCATAACTTAAAAAGATAGGGAGATAGGGTTCAGAGAGCTATACAGTATGATTGAAAGTGATTGGAACTCTATGTGTTTATGCTTGTAAAAGAAACAATACCTTATTTTTAATAATTCTTCAGTTTTTCTAATGCTTAAACATCTATTGCTGTTTGATAGATAGAACAAGTTAGAGATGTGAGGTGGAAATGAGCCAGCTGCTGAAGTAAATGATGAAGCTGAAATTAGAAACCACTTTATTTTGAACTGTCTCCCTTTGTTTATTTATAGTATTATAAGATCAAGATGACAAATATTTGCTTACTGAGCCCCTACTGTGTAGCAAACATTATGTTAGACCTGTGATTCTAGGTTCTCTTCCACCTCTTAAATTCTGTGATTAATTACTAAGACTTAAGCCTTAAACAAAACATTTTAAAACTGTCCTCTAGTGGGTAATTATGTAAAGTGTTTGAAATTATTATAAAATTATTGTAAAATTCTCACATGCTAAATAAAGTGCAACGAAATTAGAAACTAAGGGACAGTATATATATGTCTGCACATGCACATGTGTATGCATACACAGTGCATATACACATAGGTGCATATTTATAAAATTTTAAAATTGGCATATAACTGTAATATGGATGATGATGCCCCCATTTTTAGTTTCTGTCTCAGAAAAAAATTCACCATTCTAATTCCTAGGAAGCACTTCAGATTATGCCAGGAAATGCAGTCTTTTTGGCAGTTTCCTTTCTGGTCTGTATAAGGACTTTTACAGTTGATTTTGCTTTTCCTAGTAGCTTTAAGGAAAACTGGTTTGATAATAAGGTTTAATATGAAGTTTGATGCTGTGACATTTTTAAGAGCAATTGTTAATGAAAACAGTCACTAGAGTTCATGTAAACATCTTTCAGTCCAAGGAGTTAGAAAATATAACATTGTATGCCTCAATTATTCAATTGTACTAGATATATGTTATTCTTTTCTTTTTTTTTTTTTCCTGGTACCTGGGGGTTGAACCCAGGGGCATTCTACCTGCGAGCTCAACCCCATAATGCACCTTAACCAGACACTTAGGGATCTTAGATACTCTTATTTAAAGGGATACAAAATAACTATGTTTTAAAATGTAGCATCAGGCCTCTGGCCCCATGTTTACCCATTCTATTTTATAATCCTGTGACCAAAATAAAATAGCCGAAGAAGAACTATTATGTTTCCAAACAACTTTGCTATGCCTTGCTGAGTTTGCTAAAACAAAATATATAACTTTTATCCTCAAGTTTATAATGTAGTAAATAAGATTAAATATACATAGAAACTTTGATTTATGACTAAGTGACTAAGTATTAAGACAGTAAATGTTCTAGGAGTGAAAGCATTTTAAAACAAGGAGATTTGTAGAGATAATCTAATTCGGTATTTTATTTTACTGGGGAATCAGAAGTATGGATTAGTTGACATCTTAAACATCTGCCCAGACTCATACTACTGGATTTCATAGTCACGTTTCTGACTTTAGTTCTTTTTATTTGTAAGTACTCATGAACCTGAATGGAATGGACTTGACTCAAGGCATGCGAGAACGTGGGGTATTGTAGGATATAGGTAAATGGTGGGGAGAAGAGCTGGCATTCCATGATGGAGGGGATGCTGTGGAAACTTAGAAGACCTGGTGAAGAACAAACGGAATGGCCTAATGAGAGTAAACGGCATACAGTAGGAGTTAAGTTTAGTAACTCGGGGCTGGATTAAGAGCACCTTGCAAACCAGGTAGATTTTATGTGGTAGGTGCTGGGGTGCTTTTATAGATTTTTTTTTTTAGCAGAATGGCTTGATAGAAATTATGTCAGTCTATGATGTGAACATGACAGATTGAAATAAAATAACAGGGGCAGGGAAAAGGATGTAGTAGAAGAAGTGAAATAGAAAATTCAAATCCACAAGACATTTGTTTGGGGGGGATGATTGGAAAACATTGCAGTTTCATGTAGAGAACAAAAAAAAGAATATAGAGTGATATTTCACTCTATAAAATAACTTGGGAAGAGGTCTCTGATGAATCGAGGTGTGTGTGTGTGTGTGTGTGTGTGTGTGTGTGTGTGTGTAAAATTAAGATTGAGGTTGTAGTTCTATCTTTAGCTTTTTGAGGAACTTGCATACTATTTTTCATAGATAATAGAACTACCATATGATCCAACTATACCATTCCTGGGTATATTTCAGAAGGAATTAAAGTCAGCATACAATAGAGATACCTGTATACCCATGTTTATTCTGGCACTATTCATTATAGCCAAGTTATGGAATCCGCCCAGATGCCCATCAACAGATGAATGGGTAAACCAATGTGGTATATGTACACAATGGAGTATTATTTGGTCACAAAGAAGAATGAAATGTCATTTATAGGAAAATGGATGGAACCGGAGGTCATCATGTTAAGTGAAATAAATCAGACTCAAAAAAATAAGTATCACATGTTTTCTCTCAGTCTGGGTGGGAGGAGGTGACATGAAAGTAGAAGGGGACTGTTAGAAAAGGGGACCAGTAGGAGAGAGAAGATGGGTAAGATAAGGTAATAGTGAGGGGTGGATATGATAAAAATATGTCATATGCATGTATGAAATTGTTATAGTGAACCCATTATTTTATACAATTACTATGTGCTAAGAATTATAAGTAAATAAATATTGAAAGTCCATAAAAAGATTAAAGTTGTAAAGGGTTTAGGAAATCACCTAATCTATGCTGAGTTTGGGGAAAATATTAGCTCATCCAACTGAGGGTTTTTATCTTTTGGGTTAGCACTTTAGTGAAAGGGCCAAAATCACATTTTGAAATTTTATCTATGTGATGATGGTGAAATTGTCAGGGTATATGAGCCTACCGAAGGAATAGGGGTAGTAAAAGAGTAGTGGAAATATTATGTACAATTGAAGGGAAAAAAGAGAAGTAGAGGAGCTAAAAAGGAGACAGAAAAGAATGAATTAAAAATGTAAGTGTGGTGAGAAACCAGTTAAAAGCACCATTGGCTTTGGCCCTAGACAGACGTAGGATGGAGTCCATTCTCTACTTCCAGTTAGCTTTGTTATACATTATTTAATAATTAACATTTCAGGTGTAAAATGGGAGAGTAATAGTAACTATATTTTAGGTAAGAGTTGCTGTGAGCATTAACTAAAGCCAGAAAAGACCTTAGCTCACTCAGTGCTTGATATGGAGGTACATTCAATAAACATTGTAAGATTAAAAAATCCATAAAATCACAGAGAACAAAGAAACGGGGTTATTGGAGTTCTGGAACCAGTCCCTCGCAGATACCAAGGGAGAACTACATTTGCCAAGAGAATACAGTTCATTGTGAATCTTTCTGTTCTGAATTCATTCACAAATGTTTAATAAATTATTATTAACTTTTATCTTTTTGTGCCCTTATATATTAAAGTTTGTTTGAAGAATAAATGTTGGGAAATAATAATAAAAATTGTTTTCCTGTTTGAAAAGTGAATTTTAATATAAAGCTATTTTTATAAAACCAACTCTTTTGATTTGGGGAAACTTAAGGGCATATATATATATATATATATATATATATAATATAGTGTTGTATCAGCTACTGACTACATTTTTAAAATTCTTGTCATATTGAATAATTTTTGTTGTAATTTTTAGGAGAAAGTAGAAAAATCTTTGTTAAAATCATTATACTTAGCCGGGTGTGGTGGCACACACTTGTAATTCCAGTACTTGGAATTCCTGAGACCAGAGGATCCAGGTTTGCATCCAGCCTCAGCTATTTAGTGAGGCCCTCTGCAACTTAGAGGGCCTGTTTCAAAATAAAGAACAAAAAATAGGGCCCGGGATGTAGCTAGGAGGTAGAATGCCCCTGGGTTCAATCCCCAGTACCACAAAAAATAAGAAAGAAAGAAAGAAAGAAAGAAAGAGAGAGAGAGAGAGAGAGAGAGAGAGAGAAAGAAAGAAAGTAAGGAGGGAGGGA
>PVJS01011685.1:0-45244 GCA_004027185.1 Glis glis | reverse complement strand
CGTGAGACCCGGTTTCAAAAATAAAGCATAAAAAAAAATAGGGCCGGGGGTGTATCGCGGAGGTAGAACGCCCCTGCGTTCAATCCCCGGTACCGCAAAAAAAAAAAAAAAAAAAAAGTGATAGGGGCCGGGCGTGGTGGCGCACGCTTGTAATCCCAGTACTTTGCAAAGGAGGCAGAGACCGGAGGATCCAGGTTCTTGGCCAGCCTCAGCTCTCTTGCTCTCTCTCTCCCTGTCTCTCTCTCTCTCTCTCTCTCTCTCTCTCTCTACCTAGTGAGGCCCTCCACAACTTCGTGAGACCCGGTTTCAAAATAAAGTATAAAAAAAAATAGGGCCGGGGGTGTAGCGCGGAGGTAGAACGCCCTTGGGTTCAATCCCCGGTACTGCAAAAAAAGAAAAAAAATGTGATAGGAATTCCTACCCACTGATTTGAAATATATAGTAATGAAAGGCCTTATAGCAGCAGGCCTCTGGCAATGTAAAAGGCACTGATGCTGATAAAGCTGGACAAATTGGACAAAGGCTTATGGGTAATAGAACATGCAGTGAAGGATGATTTGTGGTCAGATAATGATAATACCAACAAAAGTTATCTAGCCCAGAAGGACTTCAAAAATGTATATATAACCATCTCTGGCCCTCCTTTTTATTTGCCAACCTGGATATTATCCAAACAGTGCAATTAGACTAATATCCTTTATGGCTAGAAATTGAGACTAGAGAGATTTCTGGTTAATATCGATCAGATCATGGACTCTATCAAATTAAAAAAGTTATGCTCATCTACAGACACCATTAAGAAAATGAAAGCACAAACCACATTCAGGAAAAGTTATTCTCAAATCACGTATCTGATAAAGGTGTAGAATCTAGGAAATACAAAGAAACCTTCTATAAATCAATAACACAAAGACAACTCAAAAATAGCAAATGACCTAGAGACCTCACAAGAGGAGATAGACAGTTGGTTCATAAGTAAATGAAAAGGTCCTCAATACCATTAGATATCAATAAATCAAAATGAAAACCACAGTGAAATACCACTTCACACCCACTAAAAATTTAAAATCAAAAAGCTGATAAGACCAAATATTGACAAGTACATAGAACAAATAGAATTCTTGTGTATTATTGATTGAAGTATATAATGGTACAACCACTTTTTAGAACTGTCTGGCAGTTTCTTATAAAGTTATGTATCCTGCAACCTAGCAGTTCTACTCCTAGGTAAACAAGAAATAAAACCTGCTAAAAATGAAAGGAATTTTGTAATAATTATTACTAGTAATAATAATTCGGGTCCTTTGTTTTTGTTATTGATTTGTAGAAGTACTTGATATTTTCTCCACCAATAAAAGAATAATTTGTTTTCTTATATAAATTATTTTATAAGCAATTAAATAAAATGAACTACTGAAGCCCCTAATAATGTGGATGAATTATAGATAAACCAAAATACAGTATGTATAGAGAAAGCAGCCTTACAGAATAGAACACATATTGTATTTTTCCATTTGTATGAATAGGAAAATATAATCTATGATGATGTTACAAATAGCGAGTAATCATCACAGGCAGGTATTGTGAGAAAAGTGTACAAAGTAATATTCTAGTGTTATGGAAAGGTTCTGTCTTATTCTGGGCAGTTGTTCCGTGGATATATGTACAATTGCCAAAATTCATCAAATTGAATAAAGATCTATTCATGTTATTGTATTTAGGGCTTTTTGTTTGTTTTTGTTTTTAGTACTTGGAATTGAACTCAGGGACATTCTAGCTCTGAGTTATACCCCCAGCCCTTTTTATTATTTTGAAACAAGGTCTCACTAAGTTGCTGAGGGTTTCGCTAAGTTGCTGAGGCTGGCCTCAAACCTGCAATCCTCCTGTCTCAGCCACCCAAGTACTGGGGTTCCAGGTTTGCATCACTACACCTGGCTTTTTTTTTTTTTTGAGTCAGAGTCTCACTATATTGTCCAGGCTGGCCTTGAACTCCTGCACTCAAGCGATCCTCCTGCCTTAGCCTCCTAAGTAGCTTGAACTGTAGGCTTATACCACTGTGCTCAGCTTTATACCTAGATTTTTGAAAGTGAATAAAATGTTTAAAAACTGAGCAAATCAGACAGATGCAGTGGTGCACACCTGTAATCCCAATACTTGGAAAGCTGAGACAGGAGGATTACAGGTTCAAAGCTAGCCTCAGCAACTTAGTGAGACCTTGTTTCCAAATAAAGTAAAATAGGGCTGGGGGTGTAGCTTGCAAGTAGAATGCCTCTGGGTTCAATCCTCAGCACCACAAAAGAAATAAAAATACTTGCAATTGATAGTAAATTGTTGATACTTTCGTATTGACAGTCCTATATCACTCTCCCAATACCTTTTTTTAATGGATCCACCGAATTGCTAGCTTTTAATGGTCAGTAGCAAGACTAGTTATAGAGAAGTTTCTTCATAGATCTATTAATATTATATAATCCAGTCATCTCAATAATAAACTGAAGTCCAAAATTAATTTAAAGCCTACCTACTTCACCATGCACTTGACCCAAGATTTCATCTACAGCTTGGTTTTAAGCACCATCACCCATGACCTTCACTAGCCTGACCTAATTCTACATGTCCTCCTTGCCAGTAATGCCTTACTTTTATATTGTACTTTATAGTTCACAGAATCCTCTCACATGTATGAGCTTATTTGATCCTCCCATCAATTCTGTGAAAGAAGCAGGTATTATTATCTACAGTTTACAGATCAAAATAAAAAAGTTTCAGGGAAGCAAAATCACTTGCTCATGGCCATCTAAGCAAGTAAATGAAAGAGTTAGGACTGAACTTTTCCATTATGCTTTCAAAAATAGCTCTGTAAGTGTAGAGGATTTTTCATCACAGATGTGTCCTCACAAGCATGTCTATTTTAACTTTGTGTTGGGCTAACCTAAAATTGGTTTTCAAAATTACATGTTGAAAGTTTTGTACCTCTCACAGAAAAGGAATATTAAGATTTCTATTAAATTATGGTTCCTAAATTTTCTTTGAATTTAAATCAAGCTAATCTTCCAGGGAAAACCTAAGGCGCAATCCAGTTCTGAGTTTATAGATTCATTCATTCAACAGATGAGTATTGGGCACTTAATGTGCTGGAAGTATCTAGACCAGACCACACATTTTTGAGTTTTTATGTTTTGTTTTGCTGTGCTGGGGGTCAAACCCAGGGCCTTGTACATGCTAAGCAAATGCTCTGAGCTAAACCCTCAGTACCAGACCACACTTGTAAGAACTATTGTTTAGTTTTGTCCCCACATCCTAATAACTAAATAATTTCTCATTTATTGGGGAAATAGACACCATAATTTTCCAGATCCAACTGTCCTATATGGCAGGTTCTAAATGCTACATTCTACATCAGTAATGTTGTGCAGTCCTGATAACTCCTTCTCACATCCCCTTCTCACAAACGTCTATTGAGAATGTGAAAGTTAATGAATTTAAATGACAGGATTTAGCATTTATTGAATTGATGTCTTACTATAGGTCCAATTAAGAAGTTCCTGGGACCTAAATGTAATTATATAAGTTGCAAGTAATATTGATTGATTGCAGATATTGGAAAATAACTGAATTTAGAAATGCTGTAAGTGGAAAGACATTTTGTTCTGGAATAAACCATTAGAAAATCTATTATGATATCCAAAGAATTTCCACCTTCCCTGTTAATTCAAGGGGATTATATCTAGCAAAATGATCATATCTAGCAAATCAAACATGACTTTTATAAGCAGATTCAGAACTACTATTGTTCAGATTATTTTTGAAGTCATTTTGATAAACTCTAGTCTCAGGAAATTGTTTTAAGCTATAAAACTATGACTTTTTTTAAGATATAAAACTGAGCTTTCAGAACTAGAGAAAAACTTTTAAGGCCAACTAGAGCTTTTCCACCATATTTTAGAAAGTGATTCATCTATCTGCAAAATAAACTCTTTCAGATTATACATTACCTTTTTACCATATTGATACCAAAACTAAATCATCTATAAAATACCATTTCTAATGCTATTCTAAGGGTGTGTAAGAGAAGTAAAGAAGCCAGCTGTGGTGGCACATGCCTGTAACCCAGTACTTGGGAAGCTGAGACAGTAGGATCACAGGATTGAGACCAACCTCAGTAACTTAGCAAGACCCTTAGCAACTTAGCAAGACCCTGTTTCAAAATAAAAAATAAAATAGGGCTGGGAGTGTAGCTCAGAGGTAGAACACCCCTGGGTTCAACCCCCAATACCCTCCCACTCATACTAGAGAGAAGTAAAGAAATATATATGGTGTGATTTTTTAAAATATCATTAAAAACTTCTATTTTTATTTTAATTGAAAATGGATATAAACATTTGACTTGATTGCACTTGCATGATATTTCAATATGCATTTTATTTCAAAAGGACAAGAGTTGATTGCACTTGTATGTATTACAGACATTTTTTGAAAAAGTCTCCAACAGATTAAAAGCAAATTAAAAGAAAAACAAAAAGTCGCCATATTTCTTTGGATCAGTCATTCTAGGAGAAGCATTTTTGGGTGGCAAGGCCACCTCAGTATAGTTTTCTCTGAACCCCAAGTCCTCCTGTGTCCCTTCAGCATAGTTTTATTCATCCTTTGGGCCTCTTTGCTTCCCTTCATCTTTTACTTTTCTGGTTCATCTTATCTTCTTTTCCAACACCATTGGCTTGAAAATGGGTACTCCTCTGGGAATTGTCAGTTCTTTCTGTGATGTAAAATTTTTAGTTTAACATTTTAAAATCTAGAGATTTACCTTCTTATGAGGTATTTGAGAAGATGGTTTCAGAATCTATAATTAGAATTAGTATGCATATAGTATGCTTTTTGATTTGATCCAAGTGACCATTATTTGAATCTTTTCTTTACTCTGGGGGCTCCCTCATTGGTATATGTACTGAAAGATCTTTTACAGAAGGTCATGTACAATGCCCTTGTTTCAGTAAGAACAGCAAAATTTACTTTATCCCTTGTCCCTAATCAGATTACTAACTCAACTCAACCTTTATCTCCAATCTCTTTTCCTCCCCACTGGTGTTTTATTATTTTTCTAACCCAAAGGAGCCAGACTCCCGGATTAGGCATTTCTTGAATTTACATATGGTAATCTCATCTGCTCACCGCCCAAGGCAGTCATTGTACATTGGTAATACTGTTATTATAGATCATTATCTACGAAGCCATTTTGTCTTCCCACAGGAGTGTCTGGATCCCCTGCTGGCCTTTCTGTAAAGAGTTGCCCTGATATATCCTGATTCTTAATCAAAACCTTTTAATGTTTATTTCTATAACAAGAAAAATTAAGGCTTCTGTTTTTAATTCTGTACTTTAAATGCCTTCACATTTTAAAGGGGTCAGAGGATTTTTATTGTATACATAAGCCTTTGTATTTCATCATCCATAAATACATATATCTATACAAATAATATCTACCATATTTTATAGGTATATGAGCCAAATGAAAAGGAATAGTATTTTTTATAAAATAATCAACATACAAATACCCAGATGTTTCTTTTGTGAATAACTATATTTCAACACTTTACCTATCAGAAGTGTAGATATTTTGCTATCTTGCTCTTCAGGGACATCTTGCTTTTTGGAGAGTCAAAAGGAAAACTGAAATTATACTTGGACAGCCTAAACAACTTTACAAAGTCTGTTTTAAAGATAGTTTCAGGAATCTTCAAGTGAGAGGAGATACTAAATGTTCTTGAACAAACCCATTACTTCCTGGTGATGAAGTTGAAGCCGTGAGGTTGGTGAACTTCACTAAGGAAATTAGTTCAGAAAGGAAATGAGGAGGTTCAGTAAGGGAGTGAAGGAGCAGAGCAGGAGGTGGAGCCCTCGTCCCCCATCCTCAGTCCAGTACCACTACCCACTGGGACAGCCACTCAAGCCCTCCCTTGACCTCCCTTTAATACAAGCTTGATAGTCTGTGTTCTAAAGCCCACCACAAGTTAGAATGGCCATATTCCATGGGAGAGGAAGGGGAGGAGAGATGCCCATAACACCTGCAGTAACCGCCAGACAGGAGCTGACAGTAACTAATGAGATCAGAGCCAACTCATAGCACTCAAAGCCAGCAGCACCTAAAGCCATTCAATGTCGGGGCAGAGAGTCTTATACCTCGCAGGAGGCCTGGAAGGCATTCATGCATCACAGAGCAGGGAAATACTGGAGCTAATAGGCACAGATCATTAAGAAACACACAGATTACCTTTACTATATGTGGCAATAGCAGAGAAATTGATCCAAGCTTTGGGAAGACATAGGCAAAATGAGTAAAAGTTAGTTCAACAGTTTTCTGACCCTATGTAAATGTGGCTAATTTAGTTTCCTACTTGTTCTCATATCAGTGGATAGTGACGAGGCAAGAAGATCATGGTGATGTTTTTTATTTAAAATTTCTTAAATTATTCCTTTTTAATTTAATTTAATTATTCCTTTAATTTAATTTAATTTTTAATTGGCAAATAATTTTATATATGGGGTACAATGTGATGTTATGATACATATATACATTGTGTATTTTTTCCTGTTTGAAGATTGGGGTTTTTTTTAAAGAAGAAAAGAAATAATCTTTTTTGACTTTTTAGTAAAGCATTTAAAAAGAACTTTTAATAAGCACTGCTGGGAAAGTAGGCACAATCAAATATTACTTATAGGAATAATTCCACTAGCTGCAAAAATAAGTCAGAGAATTCTCTTTTATGGGAAAATTTTTATATGTGCTTACAAGAACAGATGCTTTAACTTCAAAATATGTGAAGCTTTGACAATGGGGCTATGTATATTTCACTGAGTATAATATGAGGGTCATAATTATTAGTTATTTGACTAAACATACCAAGTAAAAATTTAGACAAGTCATTTTATCTGAATAATTAGGTTGCCTTTCTGATCAAATTAACTGGATAATTGCCAAATTTTTACCAGTTAAAAAAAAACTTCTTGCTAGAGGAGTAATATTTTGGCATTAAGTAATTAGTCTTTAGAAGTAGGCAGTTGCCAATTTTACAAAAAGATTTTCAAAACCCACCAAGCTGTGCTTTGAAGCCCAGATGTTATAATACAAGAACACTTTCCTTATTATCACCCATCCCTACCCTGCAGACACTCATGAAAATTAAATATAGTATTAAAATCTTGGAAAGTGCTTTCTACATATATACTCTTTTTTTGTATTTTAGATGCATTTTTCATATGTTGTGTATTTCATATGAGCAGAAATGTTAAGTCCCTGTGGCTGACATTCTTCTTTTCATTGGTTTGTGTCTAGACACCTGGGCAGCCTCGTAACTGTGTTCTCCATGCAGCACATGCAGCAGCTCTGGGACATCGGTGGAAGAAAGCCCTTTTGGATAGGCAAGTATCTGTGCTAGACCAAGGAGAGAGGCAAGAACACAAAGAGAATAGGTACCAACACCTGTAGCTCCCTTCCATTGACCAAATCATGTGGTTGACAGGTAATGGTAAGACAGTCTATTCATCTGTCTTTTAAAATTCATCTTAAGGGCTGGGAGTGTAGCTCAGTGATAGATCACATGTTTAGCATGCACCAATCAGTAGCAACAAGAAATAAAACTCATCTTAACCCTTTTGACACGATTCTTTCATTTTCAGACCTCTATCCTAAGAAATAATTAAGGATGTGGTCAAATTGATAGCTAAGGGAATTCAGTACAATGATATTTCTATAAATAGGGATGGCTAAATTATAATATGGCCATGTAGCCGGGCGTGGTGGCGCACGCTTGTAATCCCAGTACTTTGGGAGGTGGAGACCGGAGGATCCGGGTTCGCGGCCAGCCTCAGCGCGCATGCGCGTGCGATCTATCTCTCTCTCTCTCCTCTCTCCTCTCTCTCTCTCTCTCTCTCTCTCTCTCTCTCTCTCCCTAGCGAGGCCCTCCGCAACTTCGTGAGACCCGGTTTCAAAAATAAAGCATAGAAAAAATAGGGCCGGGGGCGTGGCGCGGAGGTAGAACGCCCCTGCGTTCAATCCCCGGTACCGCAAAAAAAAAAAAAAAATAATATGGCCATGTGAAGAAACATTTAATATTTAATGCTTTTATAAGGTAGTAACTGTTAAAGGCATAACAAAATGCTCTATGCTTATTTATTAATTGATTCAGCAAATATACATTGGATACATTTAATACTATATGTGTAAAATACATAATGCATCACATTTGTGACAAGTTACATAGCAGAGTCCATGGCCAGAGGAAGCATGAAATAATTTAGAAGAAAAAAGAGATGCATATTCATGTGGTATATGTCTAAACATGAAGATAGAGTGATATGCGCTAACAAATTACAAATGATTTGCCTCTATTCAAGCATTATAGGTGCTCATAATTTCATTCCTTATTTTCTGAAGTTTTTAGTATTTTCTACAATTTTGACAATAACAACAAATCCTTTCAAGCCATTTTAGAGCACATCAAAGTTTGTATTCTCACTTCTTCCCCTTAGAGGCATTGTATTTGATGTAACTAAGATAAAGCCAACATTGGCTTCACGCTCAGTGGGTTTTTAGATTTGGAAATGAACTGAGAATATTAAAAGTTGGGCTGCAACATACACTTTTTCTCCACATACATACAAAATGAACAGTTTTAAGACTTTGCCCTTACAAAATACTTAGGCATAGTATTATCTAATTAATAGTTCAAGGAAACAACCAGAATAAGGTAGGGTATTCCTAACCAAAAACATTTCAGCTGATTCCACCCAAAAATATTGACTGAAAATCAACTGGGAGAAGATAAGAAGCTAAGTCACTAGGACTGGTTTCATGGTCAAATTTGAGTTGGAAGATGTCAGATCATTCTATTAAAGGGGATTCCCTCCTTGTGTTTCTCCCATTTGTTTCTATTATGAATGAAATTGAGGGGGAAGAATGTATCTTCAAGAAAATATTACAGAAGGTTTCCAACATTAAAGTGTAACCCGCAACAATTGCCAGTAGGAGTCTAGAGGTAAGAAGAGAAAAGCTGCTCTTCATTGGAATTGTAGCAGATTGAAACATCTTAAACTGTAGACTAAAAATAATACATAATAAGCTACTTTCAAGTATGAAAACCAAGACATTTAAATAATGAGGAAGAACACTGGACAAGGAAATGTCTGTTTTCCCTGGGATGAGAGCTCTCCATGTAGGATGATACACATAATAATACTAGCTACCATTTATTAAACACACATGTCAAGATTTTATATGCATTATTTAATTTAATCCTCAAAACAAAACACATGTACAATTTTTAAACCCATTCCTTAGGATGAAGAAGGTAAGTAATCTGCCCAAAGAGGTTCAACTAGCAAATGGTGGAACTAGAATTTGGACTTGATTCTGTCTGACCTCAAAGCCTTAAACTCTTAAATAGTGTTGAATAGTATTCCCTTTGTTTTAGAATCTGACCCACATTTGCATGTGATAACTGTGCTTGAAACAATAGACAAAACAGGTTAGCTAAATGTAACTAGAATAAAGTTGTGTGGCACATCCTTTTGGCTCACGTTAGGTTTGAATGACCGAGTGCGTGCTGGCCACTGGGAGTGGATCAGTGGCGAACCTGTCACCTTCACCAACTGGAAGAGAGGGCCCCCTCACCGCTCAAAGCCAGGAAGGAACTGCATTTTGGTTCAAAGAGGAGGAAAATGGCAAATGAAGAACTGTAGGAAGGGCAAACCTCACAATTTCATGTGCTCCAGGAAACTCTAAATGTAGCTGCCTCTACAGGTATCAACCTGAGATTTCTCACCTATTTATTTACAGGATTTATGAATATTGCTCAACAGAAAACACACTGTCATGACCAGCTGGGTACATCTTTGTGATTCTATCTAGTAAAAATATGGAACCTAGATTAGTAGTTTTAGAAAGATTGGTATTGATTGAATATTTCTTACAAAATGAGATACAATTTTTGTATCTCAATACCTTTCCTAATAAATGCCTACATTGTTATGAGATGTAAGATTTGTTTATTCCAGAAGACCTGCACCCCCTCCCCACTCCAAGTCTCAAGCAGCACCAATTTTCATGGTCCTTGGATTTTTTTTTATTCCTATTACCTCAAATGATTCCATTCTGAAATCTGTATTGCTGGTGCTCCTACCACTTCAGTCTGAGTGAATTTAGCCCTCCTGCTTCATTAAACCAAGGTTGAATTGCAAAGGATTGGTTTGTCCCTTTGGAGCCTTTTAAATGTGAAGCCTGAAATGAGAGGCTGTGGATGGAAAGGAGAATTCTCTTTTAGGTGAAAGAATCTTGCAGATGGAGGCTCAACTGCACAGATCTAGTTCAGGTGAAGATTCACAGGGCTACCTGTTCTCCATTCTACCCATTGCCACTCATGAAACAGATCTCCTCTTCCAATGGCCGTGTTGGCATTGTGCCAGTCCAAAGTTGAAGATTGAGTTTCCCCGGCCTTCCGAAGTCATGAGAAATTTGAAGTAACATAATCTTTTTATCTTCATCTGTGTTTATTGTACTGGCTAGCATTTCTCAAGGACATTTAGAATAAGGAATATATATGAATGACAGTCAACATATGAAAGAAAAATACTGCTTCCTCAGAAGTGTCCCCATGAACTATGCTGATGAACAAAGAAAAATAATACTGAAAACAGAGCTCTTGAAAACCTATATTCTCTGAAAGGATTTTGATGCAATTTTGAGTCCTTAAATCTTTAATATTTGCAGAAATGCTATCTTAACTAGATTCTCTAATGGAAAAGTACCTTATTAATTTATTAACTTAGCTGAGTGAAACATTTTTATAGCAATGAAGCATGTTGTATCCCTCACAGAACTCCTTTTGAAATCAAGGTTTAATTATAGGAAATTAGAACTTTATTTCTCAAATGTTTATTAGAATTTTTACTCTTCATAATCACTGAAAAATATGGTTATGCCAAATGTAACTTGCTATATGAACATCAGTGTAACTTCAGAATTAAAAAGGGGTTTTCAGGTAGACTAGCACGTTGGTGCAGGCTTTTGAAATCATGATACTTTGAGAGTTGTAGACACTAAAAATGATTAAGAAAATCATTCCAGTTGATGGATATAAAAACATGACAGGCTTGTTTTATTTCTGCTCATTTATCAAGAGTTTTGGCTAATGGAAAATTTTACATAAAGAGGTTAGGCTAAGACTCAGGCGCTCTGTTCTGTCTCTTACTTAAATCTACATATGATTTTAGAGTTAATAGCTTATATGACCAGATTCATAATAATGCACAGGTCTTCTTGTGAGACATAAGCATCCTCTGGTAATTAACCAGAATATGTCAAATCCATCCTCCACACCAGCTCCAGTCAATTCCTTGTGGTCCTCTGCAGCATGGAAAGGGGATTCCAGGTAAAGAAAAGAAGGATTAAGTTGTAGGAGGAAGTCCAGGGAATAAGGAATTTAAGGGTCACCCCTTCATACTGGAATTCTAAAACTGTATAAACTATTTAAAACTGGAAATCTAGAACTATTTTAACTGTGTAGAACCTGGTCAGCCTGGTAGATTTATTACTCTTTTCTACAATGAAAATGTTACAACTATAATTGCAAATGTTATCATAATGACAGAATGATTTAATTTTTATGACAATTAAAAATGCTAGAAGAATATCTTTTAAATTTTTATTGGTGCATTGTAATCATACATCATAATGAAGTTCAGAGTGAAGAATATGTTTAAATATTCTGGATCATAAAAGCAGTAATCAAGTTGGGAAATCCAAGTAATTGCCTGAGTGCAAACTCAGGCAAGTCTGGGTGCTGGGCAGGAGCCATCATAACTTTCATTACTTTATCACGATTGTGATTGGACTCAGGGAAAAAGAAGCAAATGATTGTCATTTTCCCCTCTACCTTAATTGGGCACTGGAGCCCTCCAGGTTCTGGTGGGAGTGGAAAGGAAGAAAAAAGAGTAACCAGTAGAATGAGAGTGGGAGATTATAGAAAAGGAGAAATTGAGCAGAAGAGTTGAATAGTAGGGACTGAGGACTGATGGTAGCTAGGAAGGGCGGCATCAGTCACCCTTCCTAGGAAGGGTAGCTAGGAAAGCCGATTGTCACCCAGCTTTCCTCCCCAAACTTGAATACTGACTCAGGAAAACCTCTCCTGTGCCCAAAGGCATGAACCCCACTCAACAGTGAGTAACTTTTCTCAATCTTCTGAATGTTGGTCTTTAACAAACAGAGCATCTATTTGCTAAAAGTAAATTTTAAAAGCATCTGATAATCCTTTCATCTCTTTCCAAGAAGAGGTAAAATGAACCAAGTGACATTTATTTGCATTTCTGTTTTGTTTATTTTTAATACAGCCCAAAAGGTATGCACATATTTTAATTAACACTATGGTTCTTGTGTAATTTGGGCCATAAACTGGTGCTGATTAATTTCTGCAACAAAGCAGCATATTAAATGTACTGTAACTAGCATTGTATCAAAATTAATAAAATAAACTTATTTCTAGCTCTCAGATACTGTTTCTTTAGTTTTGGCATTTTATATTTTTCCTGGGGATACATCGATTTTGAGTCTTAATGATTCTACCTAGGGATGGGGGAGAAAACCCCACATGTCTCTTATCTTGACTATACCAGCTTTTTATACCACACATCCATACCCATTCATTCAAAAAAATGCACAATATAGATTGTCGACTCTGTACCCAGCATTGTTTGAAATACTAGAGGTACTGTAGTAAGTGGGATAGAAAAAGAAAAGTATGAACACATAGCAAATATATGCAAATTTCTAATGGATTTTTTTAAGCCTGAAGCTTTTTTTCAGGGAGGAAGACACAGTGGAAATCAATGATTACATTGTCCTTTTTCAGAATTGGAGCAAAGCACGCTTAGATACAAACAACTTAGGCTGGCTTGGGTATATTTCTCTCCTGACTAAGAAATTGGGGCTAACTTTCAGAGTTTATAATCAGGCCAAACTGTTATTGATAGCAGCTGTCCCAAATTTCCTGTCTCCAGGATTAAGTTAAGAATGAAGGGTTTTCAAATCTAGTTATTTGATTTTGTGACACTTTTTCCCAAACAACAAGCAGTCTGTGTGTCTATACCTTAGAGATTCCTAGAGTAACAGAAATGAAAGAGAGAAGTCTTAGATATCATCTTATCTAATACCCTCATTTTACAACAGAGAAGATGGAGGTCCTCAGAAGTTACAGTGCGAAGAAATCAGCACCAGGACCATGGTCTTCCCAGTGGTAGGATGAATCAGTCTCCTCTCAGTATTCCACATAGCATAGTACGTAGAGTATTGCTATTCTGAGCAGATGGTTTTATTCCAATGAAATATCTTTGAATGATAAGTATGATAAAATGCACCATGTACTTGAAAACATGATAGTAAGTGAAAGAAGATAGACCCCAAAACATGTATGATTCCATTTATATGGAATGTCCAGAAAGGCAAATCTGTAGAGACAAAGTAAATTAGTAGTTGCTGGGGTGTGAAGGAATTGGGGAAATTGGGACTAACTACTAACAGGTACAGGGTTTCTTTTTGAGGGAATGGAAATATTTTGGAGTTAGATGGTGATGATGGTTGCATAACAGAGTGAATATACTAAAAGCCATTAAAGTAAATACTTTAAACTGGTGAATTTTATGTTATGTGAAGTGTATCTCAATAAAACATGCTGTTAAAAATCACTATATCAGATTTATTGCTGAAAGCTATAAATGGGGTATGTGCTGTGTATTTATCTGACTCATTCAAGATACATTTTCTAGTTTTTGCCCTATGTCTCACCCAGATTTTTGTTTATTTGTTTATATAGTTGGTCAAGGGGAAGGGAATGCAGATTTGACATATTTTTAAATTTATAGTACTGCTTTATGGGTCTTCCCCTTCTTTCTCTCCATCAATCATGAGAAAGAACTGTTACTAATGGTAGAGAGTGTGTCTGGGTGTTTGTAATGTCCAGAACACCATGATTTTTCTAAAATTAATTTTACAAGCCTTTAGAGCAGGATCATGCAGGAAATGAATATACTGTCCTTATAACGTACACATATAGCTATTCATTTTGAGCAGTTTTTATAGGACTTATACTCTGTGAGGCAATAAAGTTTAGTTTATCTTAAGACAGAAAGGAACAAAAGTCAACCGACACTTCCATTAAAGGCCTCATGGTAACCTGCAACACTTTTTCCAAGCAGTGATGTATGAGTTCACCTTTTGCTTCTATCTCCATCTGTATTTCTCCTTTCCAAAGGCAATCAATCTCAACTTACCCTACAGAAAAAGAAAGACATTCACACTCAACTATATGCTGCCCATAAGAAACATACGTTAAATATAAATACACAATCCACTAAAAGTAAAAGAATGGTTTTCCTTCTTTGATACCATTCTTTTACTTTTAATGGTATCTTCCAAAATAATTAAATCCAGAATACTCTAGTGATACATGCATATCCATGTCTATAGCAGCACAATTTATAATTAGCCAGAATTATGGAACCAACCTAGGTGTCTATCAATAGATGAATAGATAACAAAAATGTGATGTATATACATGCACAATGAACTTACTCAGCCACAAAGAACAAGAAATTGTCATTCATAGGAAAATAGATGGAACTGGAGAATATGATGCTAAGTGAGATCAGCCAGTCTCAGAAAGTCAAAGGTTGAATGTTTTCTCTATTATGTGGAAGCTAGAGAGAAAACAGGAAACAAAAGATACTTTAGATAATTGAGGAGAGAGACTAATAGAATAGTGGAAGTGAATAGGGGGAGGGAGATGGAGAGGGAGAAAGGAAGAACTGATGAAACTGTTCAAATTATGCTCCGCCCATGTATGAAGGTATCACTGCCAGTCTCACTATGATGTATGGGGATGGGTGAGTTGCGGGGTGGGACCTGAAGGGAAACACACCAAGAACTGTGTGAATGTTGGCTTGTATGACTTTGAACCTCACTGTGATGTATCATCCCAATGCACCAATAAAATAAAAAACCCCACAAATATATATTTAAAAAGTGAAAGAATGTAAAGATAGGCCAACCTAAATCTAGTCAAAGTTGGAGTGGCTATATTAGACAGAGTAGATTTTAGAACAACAAATATTGCAAGGATAAAAAAGGTTATTTCATAATGTTGAAAGACCAATACAATAAAAGGACCTGATTATCCAAAACATATATGCATCTAATAACAAAGTTTTAAAATACATGAAACAAAATCTGATAAAACTAAAAGGAGAAATGGATGAATCTATACTTCAGGTCAGAAATGTCAGGACCCCTTTCTCAATAATTGATAGAACAAGTAGCCAGAAAATCAAATGGATATGGAAGTATGGACACTGTGAGCCAAATTAACAAAATTCATAGAGCACTTTGCCCAACAACAGAATATATCCTCAAGGTCACATGACACATTTACCAGGGCAGACATAAAACAAGACTCAGTAAGTGTAAAAGGATTCAAGTCATACAAAATATCTTCTCTGACTACAATGGAATTAAATCAGAAATAATAATAAATATTTCTGGAAGATCTAAGTAGTATTTAGTATCTAAGTGGTTAGATAATAAATTATATACTTCTTTAACACATGAGTTAAAGAAGAAATCAAAGAGGAAATTAAAAAGTATTTTGATCTGATAAAAATGAAAACACAACATATCAAAGTTTGCAGGTACCATTAAGCAGTACTTAGCGGGAATTTTATAGCACTAAATGCTTCTATCAGGAAAGAAAAAAAAAAGGTCTCAATAACCTCACCTGCACCTTAAAAATGGAAATAGGACAAAGCATAAATAGGAAATAATAATGATCAGAACAGAAATCAATGAAATAGAAAACTGGAAAGCAATTGAGGAAATCAATGAAACCAAAAGCTGATCCATTGAGAATATAAATTTAAAAAAATAGGTAAACCTCTATCCAGACTGCTCAGGAGAAAAAGACACAGATTATTAATATCAGGAATGAAAGAGGTGGCATCACTACAGGTTCTATAGGTTAAAGCACAATGGAGAATACCATCAGTAACTTAGTGTTGATAAATTTAATAATCTAAAAGAGATCAACAAATTCTTTGAAAAAACACAAACTACTAGAGCTCAATTAAAAAACAGATAACCTGAAAAAGTCCTATAGCTGAAAACTTTCTCACAAAGAAAACTCTAGGTTCAGATAGCTTCATTATTAAATTCCACAAATTTTTTTTTTTTTGCGGTACCGGGGATTGAACCCAGGGGCGTTCTACCTCCGTGCTACACCCCTGGCCCTATTTTTTATACTTTATTTTGAAACCGGGTCTCACGAAGTTGTGGAGGACCTCACTAAGTAGAGAGAGAGAGAGAGAGAGAGAGAGAGAGAGAGAGAGAGCTGAGGCTGGCCGCAAACCCAGATCCTCCGGTCTCCACCTCCCAAAGTACTGGGACTACAAGTGTGCGCCACCACGCCCGGCTAAATTCCACAAATATTTAAGGAAGAAATAATACTTGTTTTACAAAAACTCACCTGGAGAATTGAAGAGGAAGGAATGCTTTCTAAGTCTTTCTATGGGCCAATATTACTCTGATAGCAAACTATGCAAAGATGTTACCAGAAGAGAACATTACAAACCAATAATCCCTCATGAGTGTAGATTGAAAAATTCTAAACAAAATTTTACCAATTCAAATTTTTATGAATCAAATGCCCAATGATATAAAAATGCTTAATAGAATATAGTGCCTCATAAAATGGTAATTCTGTCACATAATGTTAATTTAAAATAGAATGCAGATTGGTATGTGCACCATTTTAATAGCTACATTGCAATAGGCAAACTGACGGGAGAAACATGAAGTGGGGTGATATCTCAGTTCTGTTGCTTACTAGCCAGGTATTCTAAATCCCCTAAACTTAGATTTCTCACACATAAAATGAAGCTATCAATTACTTCCTGGAAGAACTGGGAAATGTGAAATTGAATACGAATATGCCTGGTACATATTAGGCACTCAGTAAAATAAAAATACCTTCTTAAAGGTGTGTGTGTGTGTGTGTGTGTGTGTGTGTGTGTGTAAGAGAGAGAGAGAGAGAGAGAGAGCGCTGTCAGCTATACTTGGAAGAGAGAGATATAAGGCTATCATGTACACTTGGAAGAGAGCAACAACGTCAAACAGTGCTTTTGTTTGTTTGGTTTGTTTGTTTTTATCAGTGACTTACTCTAGCAGAAAGGAGGAACTGGGGGTGGAAGAATAGGGGTTTTAAGATTCTACATTGCAAGTGAGAATTTTCCCACATTTGTGTTGAACATGGAGATATTTTTAGTTTTTGAGATATCCAGATGACTGAGGGAGTCCTTTGTATTTATTTATTTTGGTA
Organism: Glis glis; assembly: GCA_004027185.1. NCBI lineage: Eukaryota > Metazoa > Chordata > Mammalia > Rodentia > Gliridae > Glis > Glis glis. Next base: position 27,833 of record PVJS01011685.1, on the reverse strand, counting down.
CTGGAAGTTGAACCCAGAGGCATTCTACCTCCAAGCTACACCCCCAGCCCTATTTTATTTTGGAACAGGGTCTCTGTAACTTGCTGAGGGCCTTGCTAAATTGCTGAGGCTGGCCTTGAACCTATCATCCTCCTGTCTCAGTCTCCCAAGTGCTGAGATTATAGGCATACCCCACCACACTTGGCTGAGGGAGCCCTTTTTAAAACTATGGTATGCCTTCCTTTTAGACAAGAACCATAACACAAATCTCATTCTTAAGAGAGACAAATTCGGGAGTTGTTTTTCACATGATAGAAAGGACTGTTTGCTAATGGACTAGACTTGGGTGATAGTTCTTTTCTAGGCAGGCTCCTCCCTAGAGCCATATTTTCAAAATTTCCTTTTGCATTCAGCATATAAGAACACATTTGCTGTATATGTGGAAGAGGACTGTGTTTACAAATGATGCTCCGAATCAACACTTGAAGATAGTCTAAATGGTGCTAAATGGAGAGAAAAGTGGTTCAGTCTATGTGGGAGTCAGGAAGGATTCGGGGGCAGAAGCTAATTAACAGAAAGGACCAGCAGAATCCTGGCTCCCAGGAAATCATTTTCTTGCTTGCAGCTCTCCTACCCAGCAGAATCACTGGGGCCGTTGGAATGACTAGACATATTCTTTTTTTTTTTTTTTTTTGCGGTACCGGGGATTGAACCCAGGGGCATTCTACCTCCGAGCTACACCCCCAGCCCTATTTTTTATCCTTTATTTTGAAACCAGGTCTCACGAAGTTGCGGAGGGCCTCACTAAGTAGCTGAGGCTGGCCGCGAACGGGGATCCTCCGGTCTCCGCCTCCCCAAGTACTGGGATTACAAGCGTGTGCCACCACGCCCGGCCTTGGAGTGACTAGACATAAATAAAGACTTCTTAGAGTTTCATATTGGAATCAAGTTGAGCTTTTGCAAATGTGTCTAAGCCCTACCCGGCTTTGTGGCAAACCTGGGCCCGGCATCAGGTACGTGGCAGAAGGCAAACCCTGGCTGGAAAGTCTGCTTTGCTTTTGCATTTTATTGTTGCAATTTTTCACAGTTTGTCTCATGCCACCTTGTTACTTAATTCCCGCACCTCCGAGGGAAAATGTGTAATATTTTAATATTTATGTTACAGATACTTAAGATTATGTTTCTACATAGGTGTTGCCAAGAGAGGCAAGCCAGCTCTTATTTATAGAGGGTAGAGAATATAAATCTGTCTAAAATCGTTCATGAAATGAAGGTTTTAATATTTCCAAAGAGTTGATTTCGGTGCCTGCTCTTGGGCAGCCGTAGAGAAGTGTTGTCAATACAAGGCGTCATTGTTTTAGGTTTCCTATCCATGACTTGCTTTTTTCCCCCCCGACTTCCCTCTCTTTTGGCAACTTCTCCTTGCATTCTGTCCTACATTTGGCCCTGAGTCAGTTGAAAGCTTTGCAAGTTGATTTTCCATTCCCATCTGAATTTCAGCTTAGCTGTGGAACTGTTTCCCATGTGTTTTTAATCATTTGTCCATGTGTTATGAGCTTATAGGGACAATATGGTTCCCCCAAGCTGCCTGCATTGTATCAGCAGAAGTTGGCAAGGTGGCCGGGAGGGGAACAGTTTTCAGACAGATGCCCCCTCCACTCATTTCTGTTGGGATACACCACCTCCGTCTTCCAGCTGGAGTACAACAATTTACAAGCTGCCTGGAGTTACCTAGCAGACATGTCGTCCTCTGGCACAAAGTGCCTTTCTTAGGAGCATCATTATCCTTCAGGAGAGACTTACCTGGGCTCTGTGGCAGTGGGATCAAGTTCAAAGACCTGCTCTGAGACTGCAGCCAGGCTGGGAAATAAAGCATGGTTTATTCTGAGTCCTTCCAGGTTCCATGGAAATTTGATTTTAAAATAGAGTCTAAACACAGAGAATTAAGGATAAGTTCTCTAGGACAAAGAGATCCCTCTTAGAAAGGAAAGCACAATAAGGACCTATGTCAGAAGTTTCCATCCGCATTTGTATTCGATTCGTTATGTTAAAACAAACATACATTGACCTCCTAACTGTGGAGTGAGGGGCCAGGGACAGAAAGGAAAGAAAAATGCATTGAACAAAAACCCTGTGCTCAGAGTTGCTAACAATGCAGTCTCCAGCAAACAGAGCCCCTGCCCTGAGGAGTCATCGCTCCTTGCTTAGCAAGACACATGTGTCCTCAGATTAAGCCAGGCCAGGCCCAAGGAATCACTAAATGACTGAGTAGAGCAGGAACACAGCTTCTAAAACCCAAAATAAATCCCAGTGTTATGGGTGAAATGGCTCCCTTACAAATCCTCTACCACCAAGGAGCTGCTTGATGGCAGGCCTGCTCTTGCAGCTTGAAACTTTAGGATTCTCGTAGCTCTTTGCCCACTCTGACATACCTTGTTTTTCTGTTCTGTGTAGGACCAATTTTATGAGAAATTCATTAAATATTGCAGAGAGTTCAAGGAGCTACAAGAAGGCAGGGGTGATCCTGGGCAGGAGGTTTTAAAGGTGTGCTGGAGGGAAGGCCAGGCTTCAGCTGGTTGGTATGCAAGTGGATTTGAGAGAGGAGAGCTTCTTGGAGAAAGCTTTCCAACATTCACCTTGTGGATACAGATGACAACGCTGCAGTGCAGAACCCAAAAACTTTTGGGGAATTAAGAGACACTTTTATAGAATTTGAAATGATCAAATATTTCATAAATGCTGATAGAAGGCAGCCAGGTGGATGAGGGAGTTTGATGACATGGGGAAGATCCTTCAATAAAGTAAGTTAGATCAGAGCCAGGCGTGGTGGCACAAGCCTGTTGTCCCAGTACTTGGAAGGCTGAGATGGGATGGATCGCAGGTTCAAGGCCAGCCTCAGAAACTTAGCGAGACACTGTTTCAAAATAAAAAATAAAATAGGGCTGGGAATGTGGCTTGGAGGTAGAAAGCCTCTGGGTTCAACCTTCAGTACCCCCCCAAAAAAAAATGTTGGATTGGATGTGATTCTGAGAGCAGAAGGAAAAGGAGAGAGGAGCTGGTCTATGGTCTGATGGTGAGAAAACACTCCTATCCAACAGCTTCCATCTTTCACTGTGGAAGAGTCGGTGAGTTCATTTGCTGAAAATGATGACACAGGCAGAACAAAGGGTTAAAATAATTAGAGAAGATTTTTAAAAATTCATATGGAAAATGAAGAGAGTTGATTAGAGTAATAAGGTCTATCGCTGGGCAGAGTTGAGGGTTCAGCTGAGACAGAAGACAGCTTACACTGAATCCGTTTTTGCTGTTTTGCCCTCATTTCTGGCAGCAATCCATATCCCAGTTGTGGGCCCAGGGAAGGTGGACAGCTGGGTGTCTCTGGGGCTGTAATTTTACTAAAGAGAAGGAGTAAAGGACAAGGAAGTCCATAATATTACAGAAGGTTGCGGTGATAGACCAGGGAATCCAGGAGGCGAAGACCAGAAAAGTTATAGGTACCCATTGATTAATTAACTCATCCATTATAAGCCAATATCAATGAGCATTTACTCTGTGAAAGGAACTGCTTTACAGCCCTAGAAAGGGACTAAGAAAGAACAAGCTGATACTTGCACAGACTTTAAAATCTAAAGTGGAGACAGATGTTAAATAAATGTTCACACAGAAGAATTATTTAATTGCAATCGTGGTAGTACCAGGGTAGGGATAAAGCAGAGAACAGATGCTGGAGGGAGCAATGGAGAGAACTGAATCAACAGAGTGGGCAACCTGGGGTCACAGTTCAGAGGGGTGGCCGTTCTTGAGGATAACAGGGTCAGAATGTAAGGGGGTGAGGACACCAACTGGAGTAGGGTTCCTCGAATTTGAGCTGAGAATTGAATGCACATCCATGTGCTACTGATGGCATGTCATCAGTATAACGTGGTCGATGCATCCCTGTGGACTCCGAAGTCACCCAGATGGAGAGTAGGATTTGGGGTGAAAAGAAATGTAAAGAGCTATATGAGAAACACAGGTCAAGCGATTGTCCCCGGGCGATGTTTAGGAACATAAAGTTAGTGCCTGAGAGCGTATAGTTTGTAAGCCATAAGGCAGATCCAGGAATCAGGCCTCGTTTTTCTGGCTATAAGGCCAGAGTTACTTCCATTTGCAATACTCAGCTCTGAGAGCAGCTTACTTCAGAGTGAAAAGGCAAATTTTAAGGATGAAGAAGAAGGATCAAGACAGAGGTATCAAGAATCAGGAAGAATCAAGACAGCATCAAGATGCCTTGATGAAGGTCTCCTGGACTGCTGTAAGTAGAGGTGTGGGCACTGGGAGGTGGTTGGACTGATGGGGAGGCAGGGTATGTGGCAAAGGCCACCTCACCTTGCCTACTTCTCAGATCTGTGTGAGCACTTTTTGTACTTTTGGTAAGTAACTGATTAGAAACATTAAGATATTGTCTACGACTTGTGCACAGTAGTAGATATATCCTTGGTAGCAAAAAACAAGCAAACAACAACAAAAAATCCCAAATACTTCTCAACGGTATGAGGTTGTTCTAGACAGAGAGCATGAGATCAATGAAACTACAAACAGAACCACTAAATTTAGTGCCCAAAAGTGGAAATGGGGAATTTTCATAGAATAACAGTATTTGGTATTTGGCCCTTTCTATTGGTTTCCTTGAATGACAGTTAAAAAGACTGAATAAGATAATGACAGGGCTTGCCTCCATGGTGGGGTCCGGCATCTTGTGATGGGGAGGGGGCCGAAGAAGACCCCCTAGCACTGTGCAGTGTTTTGTATTATTTGAATCCTGTTACTATATGCATTACCTACTCAAATAAAGAAATTTGTTGCCAAGTGCGGTGATGCACACCTGTAATCTGAGTACTTGGGGGGCTGAGACAGGATCACAGGTTCGAAGCCAGCCTCAGCAACTTAGAAGAACCCTCAGCAACTTACCAAGACCCTGTTTCAAAAATATAATAGGTCTTGGGGTATAACTCAGACATAGAATGCCCCTGGGTTCAATCCCCAGTATCACAAATTAATTAATTTATCACACAAGGCCTATTGTGCTCCCGTCCCCTCAACAAACATTTATTACATAAAATTAGCACAGAGCATCCAGCCACTGTCTGTGGCATTTGGATCTACTTCAAGTTCCAGATTAGTACAGGAATAGTTTTCTTTGTACAAATTTTCCTGTATAACTTATTTTGAACTAGCTTTTTGCTATAGATTCCAAAATTTAATAGGCTTGGACAAGGACACCCTTGCCATTTAGCCCTAGGACCTCGTATAGAATTGGCACTTAAGTATATGCTATATGAATGAATGAATGAATGAATGAATACAGTACACGAAGCGGTGTTGGGGAATGAGGCTCTTCCTAATAGGTCCTTTCCGTAGAAGGGCGTGGAGAGTGTTAGCAGGAGGAATTGTATTATAAATTACTAAAATAAGTTACTAAGCTGGGTGTGGTGGCGCACACCTGTAGTCCCAGTACCTGGGAGGCTGAGACAGGAGGATCTCAGGTTGGAAGCCAGCCTCAGCAATTTAATGAGACCCTGTTTCAAAATAAAAAATGAAAAAGGCTGGAGGTATAGCTCAGTGGTAGAGCACCCCTGGGTTCAATCCCTAGTACCAAATAAATAAATAAATAAATGAATAAATAAATAGTTACTAAAACTAAATTACTGATAAAATCATTTAAGGAGAAACGAAACCACTTACTTTGTCCTTTGAAAACAAGAACAAAGATTCTTCCTTCTTTTGAGTTTTTAAAAATCATCTAAACTCCCATGATACATTGCTATTCTGTATTTTGAAAAGAGGTAGTTATGAAGCAATGGTATGCACCCCAAACAGATTTCTCCCACAAATCCATCAACCTAGAAAAAACCTTTTCCATCTCTCACTTGTCCTGTTTAACTCTTGGGCCCATCCCTGCCTCTCACCTTTTGTGGATTTGAGACTGGGGTTTTCAGGAAAGAATTAGCCTCTCTGTTCCCCCTCAGAGTGCAGTAGATGCTTTTCCAGTTTCCTTCTGAGACTGCTAGGACAGGAAAGGCCACTGTTACTGCCCCCTCAAGAGCCACCCTGAAAAGGCACCAAGACTCCCTCCTCCACACATTGTAAAAGTGACATTGTGAAAGTCATTGTAAAATAAAAAAGTCATTGTAAAGTGACATTGTAAAGTGTCACTTGCATATGGAAACGTATTTTATTTAAGTATGTTCATAAAGTTCCCCAGGGACTCTGAGGACATCTGAGAGCCTCCAAAAACCAGGTCAAGTTACAAACAGAGATGCTATCATTGCTGCTCATGAGTTGAAACCGAAATGGACATAATGCTGAGATTGGCCCCGGTGGCTCTCACATGTGCCTGAGGTTGGCCTGGGAAGTGGACTTAGCCACTTGGGCTCACTCAGGCCTGTGTTTTATTGCAGCATTTGGTACAAAGTACACCAACAATTTATGATGCTCTTTCTTCACAACAGCTTCCTGCTGTGTATGGAGGCCTCCTCCAGACGTACCCCATTTGGTTCTTCCAAATTGGGAGGTTAATGATATGCCTGTGTCAAGGGAAGATCAAGAGAGGCCACACAGCTTTGCTAAATGCTACAAAAACATTTATTTGTGCTCTTAAAAGTAGACTAATATCACAGACATAGCTTTAGAATCTATGATAAGACACAGCTGTGGAGTCATCTATCTTCAGTGCAAAAGACAGGGATCAGAGTCAGGCTTCTGGTCCACAGTTCTCATCACAGAAGCCTTGACTTTGCTGATTTACCCTTCATAACATTTGTGCATTTTCACAATAGGAATGACAGAATAACCAAAAGAAATTCACCAGAAGTGATTTTTAAGTGACATTTATAATCACCAAATTTTGGATATAGAAGAAGGGGGATTTAGGACTAAAGGAAAATTCAAAATGGATAACTGATATCCCTATGGATAACACAGTAAAGTTGGAGAAAGTATAATATCATTAGACTATCTAACCTGCTTGAGGGCAGGGACTACATTTTAATAGTTTTCAGTCATCTCCCAGAATCTACCATAATGTTTTGGTCCACAAAGTGAGTCTCCTAAAAATTTCAGTTCAACAGAAATTAATTCAACTGTATCCTATGCCCAGTAATTCCAGAGCTGAACAACCTGAGATCCCAGATAGAATCTCTCTGGGTTAGTCTTCAGTTTGGGCAAATGCTAGATATTGTGAGTGATAGCGATGGAATGTCCGTGAAAAATAAAGCTTAAAGCAATCAGAAAATGTATCATGCCTACCTTTCACACCATGTTTATTACGAGGGGCTCTGGAAAGCATATCGCATTGGATGACTACAGGGATTCAGAAAGTCAGATAGAAGGCAATTTTTGAAAAAAAAGTTAGTTAAAAGAAATGGCAAATATTAATGTTAACTTAGTTTGTATCAGGAGCACTTCAAATTAATACCAGCACAGGTTCCAGGGGTATTTGTTACATGTAAAATATATCTCTTCTTATAGAATTCTGGTAAAACGATGGCCCATTTAGAAATAGTTCATTGTTGTTAAGTAAAGAGACTTGCTTGAGGCTTTATCTCATAGAAATTAGGCATGACTGGCAAGAGTTTAAATGCCTAGAAAAATATTTCAGTGAATCACTTCTTGGAAAGAAAGCTTAATTAGTACTAAAAAGAGGGGGACATATTCCAGATTATTTGTGTTACTAAAGAAAGAAATGTGGTGATTAAATTAAAAAGAGAAAATGTAAGCAAGTGCTGCATTGATTTCCAACAGGAATACTGTTGGAATGGTGTGGTGGTTTGATTGGATTTGTTTCTGGGGTTTCAGTTTTGTAGATATGTTCCTCATACCCTTGGCTGATTTCAGATAGTCACTTAACAAAATTTCTTTTGATTCCTGAAGACTCAGTTTTGTCTCAATCTTATTTAACCTGATCATCAAATACTATAGAATAAGGGAAGAGGATGTGTATTCAGTATGGTAAGGAACTGACCAGCCAGCTTCATGTCCAAAGCTATCAAACCTGGTTCTTGGAATCCACGTTCTCAAGTCTAGCTCTTCAATTAAAGAAAGAAAAAATTGATAAGGTGGTTTGAGGGAGACATTTCCCCAACCCCACTGCAGATTGATGAGCCAGTCAGCCTGTATAACTTAGGACCCTGTTGGGAAATTTGTGAACAATTGGGAAGAGTTTACTGAGGACTGGTCAGTTGTGAAATTAGCACCCAGTATTTGATAGTTAATGTGAGAGGATTAATTTGGGAATTGTGAGTCTCCATGTGTGGAAAAGGATAATGCAGTCCCTTTACTCTGTTAGTAAACAAAAATCAACAACCCAAACCACATGTAAGGAAAAGGCAATTAACCTTTTGACAAAGTTAACAGCCCTCTAGCTCTTTCCTTTCCATACCATTTTTAGTGGTGTGTGTGTGTGTGTGTGTGTGTGTGTGTGTGTGTGTGTGTAACAGCTTTCCTAAAGGCTACATGTGTCCCCTGGATTTTTACCTGATACACTTCTCTCATAAAAACATGCCTGTCTATTCCGTGCCAGCACAATGCAGATGCACAGCAAGTGTTAGCTGACTCTGTTCCTTCTCCTCATAGCAGTGATGGGAAACCAGGGCAAAGGATATGTTGTTTTGCTAATACAGTTCTTTACATCTCAGACAGATAGCTAGACTGTCAGCTAATTACCCCCTGAGTCCCAGGCTTTCACTGGGGCTTTCTAAAATACACAAAACCAAAGTGAAGGCAGGACACCATTAACACTACATAATTCAAGCAAACAATCAATGTGTTTACTCTGCCTGGCTACTGACCACCTGCCTTCCCATCCCACCAGGCAGGTACCTATATATAGGATTTCTGTTTACAGTCCTGCAGCAAAGCTGTTTCTTTGGGCCTTGCCATCTGTGAATCTGAGGGAAGAAGACAGGGCCCTGAGAGCATGCATCTCCTCTTCCTCCAACTGCTTGTGTTCCTGCCTCTCGGGAAAGCTGCCAGGCACCTGGGTGGCCACCAGAGTCAGAGTTCTCTTTCCCTCGTGCTCCTAGAAAGGAGTCGCAGAGAACTCCCTGCAGGCAACCACGAGGAAGCAGAGGACAAGCCAGATCTGTTCGTAGCAGTGCCACATCTGATAGGCACCAGCCTGGCCGGGGAGGAACAGAGGCAGAGAGAGAAGATGCTGTCCAGGTTTGGCAGGTTCTGGAAGAAGCCAGAGAGACAAGTGCACTCTCCTGAGGGTACCAAAAGTGAGCACTTCCCACCCGGGACCCAGGCCCTCCCTTGGGCAACAGATGAGAAGAAAGCAGAGAAATCGCCTCTTCAGGAAGAAGCTAAGAAATTCTGGCACCACTTCATGTTCAGAAAAGGTCCGGCTTCTCCAGGGGTCATTTTGCCCATCAAAAGCCATGAAGTGCATCGGGAGACCTGCAGGACAGTACCCTTCAGCCAGGTGTGTGTCCGGGGGGGAGGATCGGGGACAGCTGGGACAGGTGGGGGGGGGGGAAGAAGCTGTCGGGAGCCTGAGTCAGGCCTAACTCCAGACTTGATCCTAGGTGATTGTGGGATTTGGCAAAGTATGATCATATTCCTTAAATTTCCTTCTAAACTCTCCACTGTTTCTTGGCATGCTGGAAATGGTACAAGAATGGTACCATGTTACTGTCCATATTGGTAGTCATCATGCTGAGGACACAGAGCTTTGTTTTGTTTATTTCATTTTCTACTGGGGGTGATCTATCCAGAGAGGATAAAATTGTAGTCTCAGTTTGGGAACTGGAAATGAAGAGCAATTAATAGAACTTCCTTGTAGCTACATCTCTACACTCTATTGAGCTGTGGACGAACAGTTCAATGCCATCTGTAGATAAGGTGAGATATACTGGACTTCTTTCCAAACTACCTCACATCCACTTATGATGGTCTTAATCTCTCCATTTTATACCTGAATACTTCATAGATTTAGGAAAGGCTTCTTTAATAGTCAGCAAGGCTATTCAGCTTTTAACAAAGCTACCCCACAGCTGGGTATGGTGGTACACACCTGTAATCCCAGTACTTGGGAGGCTGGGACAGGAGGATTGCCGGTTTGAGGGCAGTCTCAGCAACTTAGTGTGACTCTGTTTCAAAAAATAAAATAGGGCTGGGAGTGTAGCTCAGAGATAGAATGCTTCTGGGTTCAACCTCCAGTTCTAAAAAAAAAAAAAAGTTACCCCACACCCTCAAAGTATGTTGAAAGTTGCTATATTATTTATATTATGATCTTAGAAAAATTATCTAGTTTAACTTATTTTTATATAAGCTTTCAAAAAGTAATCTTGATGTGAAATGACACCTCCCTTATCCTGTCTCTTGATTCATGTTGTGTTGGCTGATTTGTATTTATCATGAGCAGTTCTGCACTATTAAGACAAAGGGGGCATTCTACTGTCTACTGCTGGTAACCCCCACATTCCAAAAGTTAAATTAGAATTGAGAAAATTCATCAGGTCCTTGAACATGAAGATAGTGAACCAAAAGTAATGCAGGGAAGAGTAAAATTTTGCAGTCCAGTAACAATGTCCAGTTGAGCGGGCAGTATTCTAAGGCAGCTGACTGTGCAAAGCAGAGAAGTGTTCTGCCTGAAAAGGCAAGGCTATGTGGCAATGACAAGCCAATTACCAAATAATAGTGACTGTGTTGTTGGCCTATGTGCAACCAGAAAATGGCTCCTAAGAACTGAACCAGCAAATTTCCTTTGAAACTCTTATTTTAAATTATATTGCTAATTAAACTAAGATTAAGGTGTTCTATTCTTACATATTTTGGAAGGCACATGAAACTAAGTGTATGAGGTTATGGGAGAGGCAAAGATGTTGTAGCGTGGGCACAGGCACTGCCATATGCAACTTCATAGGTTTGAATGCACTACAGGCCCTGTAAAATAGAATTAAACTCTGATGTTCTGGTCTATTCTATGATCAACTGGACAAATATCTTTTGAGAACCTACCGTGTACAATGCATTCATTGTGTGGAATAGAAAGGCAAGACACAGTACTTGTGTAAGAAGAGTGCCGTTAGAATTTTTTCAGTTGGTTCCATTCAACTAGACAAAATGCTGTGGTTTGACATTTTTAGTGTACACTAGTTTCATGTTAACTTGAGGATTTCCTAAAGGCTAATTTTATAAGTTACTCAATATATAAAGTTTAGTTGATGACTTTATGCCCCAATAGGTACCATCATTTGGATATTCTAAAATGTATCCCAAATTGGAAAGCGTTGGAAACTCTAGGCTAAATTCTTCTGACTTATACTCTCTAGCTTCTGCATATGTGTTAAGGAAATGACTCGAGATAATGTAATGGAAATGTGTTTGCCTTTTAGACTATCACCCACGAAGACTGTGAGGAAGTAGTTGTCCAGAACAACCTTTGCTTCGGGAAATGCGGGTCCGTTCATCTTCCTGGAGCCACGCCCCACCCCCATGCCTTCTGCTCCCACTGCTCGCCTGCCAAGTTCACCACCATGCACTTGCAGCTGAACTGCACTGGCCTCGCCCCTGTGGTCAAGGTGGTGATGCAGGTGGAAGAGTGTCAGTGTGAGGTGAAGTCAGAGCACACAGATGGACACCGCCTACAGGCTGGCTCCCAGGATTCCTTTATCCCTGGAGTTTCTACTTAAAAAGCTATCCCACTATTGCCTTTGAAAAGCAAAACCTCAACAGCAAAGGTGATGGTTATTCAGCCTGGAAATGTGAAGTGGTTATATATGTTTAAAGGGAAACATGGTTTAAAATAGCGCGTTTTAGAGGAAATGGCATTTGTCTAGTAATTGGTATGTGTTTGGGACCTGGTCTTGGCCCTGCCACTAACTGGTTGAAAAATGTTAGCAAGTTGTAGCAGCTTTCACCATCTGAAGTTTTTCATGTATAAATGAGATGCTTCACCCAGGTGATTGCTAAAGTCTTTCCCACTACTAATAGTCCATGATCTATTTTCTCCAAATTTGGGGAATAGCCTTCTCTCTAAAGAAGAAAAAAGAAATAAACTAGACCATAAAAATGGACTTCTTTAAATAGTTTTCAAATCATCAGCAAGAAAAAAGAAAAAGAAAAAAGTTAAAGTATTTTTTAAAAAGATTCCTCATGATTGTAGATGCCTTTGAGACTCAGGAAATGTTTTGAATTCTATTGGATGATTATTTCCATAGATGTAAGAAGTAACTCACAAGTAACTCACTTGGTTGCTTCCCATGCTAGGCAAGGGCTTTACCACTGAGCTACACCACCAACCTCCATGTAAAGTTCTTAGTGTCTTTGAAGAAGTAATATTGATACTACTTTTAGCGGTTTACCTAGGGAAGAGGAACAATCACTGGGTAGCCAAACAAGTACTATATTATGTGGAAGAAAAAATATATGATCAGAACCATAATTAAAGGTTACTCCAGAGATGCTAATGAAAGTAACCAAAAAGTTCTGTAGAGCTCATATTAAATAGATTGCAAATGATTTAAAACTGAAGCAATTTATAGGTAAAATATTGTATGCACATGCCTTTTGAATTAGGTAGTAAGTAAGATTTCTGGGTTTTGATGACTTTTGTTTTGTTTTTACTATTGTATAGAATTTTATATGACAAATTATATTCAGCAAATGCCACAATTACAAGTTCCGAAAATATTCGGAATGTCTTAATGTATTAAATTTTAGTGTATAAAGCACCCTGGGAAATGTTACGACACATAAGTGTCTTATATTTTGTTCTTATTTGTTTTGTCTCATAATTTAAAGGTACTATTGGGAGATTACCTAGCTAGAGGCATTTCTGAAATGTCTTCATGGGCTTATGACACTGGTCCATGAGTTTCTTCTGACTTCTCAAGCAGTCAGCAATGTAAGTCTTTCAGCAATTGCCCCTCTCCTGTTTGTATATATTTGTATGCATATATTTGTACAGAATTTGCTTTCCCCTGCCAGATTAATTTTTTATAATAATTCTTCAAAAATTTATTTTTTAAAAATTACTTGATTTTGATCTGTTTATTTTCAGTATATACACACAAACACACATACATATTTTCCAGAGTAAGGACTAGTTATTTTTTTAGGAGAGATTAATTTGTATTTTAATTCTGTTCCTCTTTTTAATCACACCATCTAACCTGGTGTTCTAAAGAAGCAAATGTGTTTATATTTAGTGTGTATTATGCAACACATCAACGTAATAGAATACGAGCTACACAGATACACATGTGGCTTTTACAACAGAATATATTATACCCTTTAGTGGTCAAAGACAACCTAATTGGCCAAGATGTGGTCATAAGGATAAAATTGTTAAGCATTAATGATATCCCAGCTGGTCAATATCTTTCTATGCCAAAAGCTATTGAGCAGCTGTCTGGTTTGCAACTGCCTAACCCTGATTATGTAAACCTATCTCTGCCAATTGGAGTCTCCTTCTCCTCCTTCCATCCTTGCAAATCCCTTTTATCTATACTTGCAAATAGACTTTCAAACCCAAGCTCCAAACAATTATCTCTCTTATTCAAACTCTGCTCTGCCCTTTGCTCACATGTAAATTCCAGCTGGGATAGCTGATCGCCCTGTCAGAGCTGACATTCAGGGAGTAATCGCATGAACCTCATGAAATTGCCCGTGCACAGCCATTTTTAGTTGCAAAAAAGGCAGTTTCCAATGATTCAACGTAATATGTGGGACCATAAGAAATTGAGAGGAAATGCACAAATATTGGACATCTATTAAGTGCCAGGTATTGTAAGGTGTCTTTCACAAAATTTTTACAATGTAATTGCACAAAAAAATACTATCAAATGGGAAATCACCCTATTTTACAGGTGAGAAAAGTCTTTTTTTTTTGGCCCTGGGGATTGAACCCAGGGGCATTCTACCCCCGAGCTACACCCACAGCCCTTTTTATCTTTTTTTTTTTTTTTAAATAGGTTCTCACTAAGTTGCTGAGGATCTCATTGAGTTGCGAGACTGGCCTCTAACTTGCAATCTTCCTGTCTCAGCCTCCCAAGTACTGGGATTACAGGGATGCACCACCATGCCCAGCAATAAATTAAGTCTTAAAATGTTTAACAACTTGCCTAAGATCACATGGAGCATGTTTTCTATTTGTACTAAAATATTTGCTCATTGGTTCTCCATCAATTTAGATTTAAGTCTCCTAGGTCTACCGATAGGGCTCAAAGCTACCTTCTTCTTACCTTTCATCTCTCTCTCACGTCCAGAGATCTTGATGTGATCTCTGGAAAGAGAAATCTCCCCAAGTTCTCAGCCAGACGTGCTCGGTCCTGATGGCAAGCCACTTCATAAATCTTCGTCTCATTTTCCTCTCATAAAAAGTAAGGTTGATAATAATTACCTCAACATTATTATGATGATCAAGTATAGGTAACAGCACTTCAGAGAACTTTAGATCCTATAAAACCACAAGGGGTCAATTCACTCTTCTCCTTTCAGACTTTCCTTCTCCTTTTTTTAAAATTTGTTTTGAGAAATTGTGTGTGTGTGTGTGTGTGTGTGTGTGTGGTACTGGGGATGGAACCCAGGGACCTTCCACCTCTGGGCTACACCCCCAGACCTATTTTATTTTTTATTTCAAAACAGGGTGTCACTAAGTTGCTGAGAGCCTCACTAAGTTGCTGAGGCTGTCCTCGAACCTGCGATCCTCCTGTCTCAGCCTCCCAAGTACTGGGATTACAAGTGTGTGCCACCATGCCCGGCTATTTTGAGAAATTTAAAAGATATAGAAGTCAGGCATGGTGGCACACACCTGTAATCCCAGTTTTTGGGAGGCTGAGACAGGAGGCTCACAGGTTTGAGGCCAGCCTCAGCAACTTAGTGAGACCCTGTTTCAAAAAATAAAAAATAAAATAGGGCTGGGGGTATAGCTCAGAAGTAGAATACCCCTGGGTTCAATCCTCATACCAAAAATGAATGAATGAATGAGTGAATAAATAGATAAATAAATAAATAAGATATAGAAAACTACAAAAGGATCTATAACAAACATAACAATTCCCATTGCCAGAATAGTTATCATTTTGCCATCTGTTGTATTTAGTCCATTTTTTTTAAAGAAATAAATCACTTTGGATATAGGTAAAGTTCCCTCTAACCACCACACTGAGTCCCATCCCTCAGACTCCCACTCACCCTACCTTCCACTCCCAGAAGATTTTTGTTTCTATATTCAATCTCCCGTTATATTTTCCAAACTTGTATACACAGTATTAAGTAGTACACAGTATTTTTTTATGTGCCCCTTTATTCAACTGGTATTATGTGGCCTCCGACTATGTGCAAGATACAGCTCTGTGAACACAGCGAGGGTACTAGTCAGACAGGCTGCCTGCTCCTAGGGAGCCTCCATTCCAGTGGGGCAGTGGGGGAGACATAATTCAAAAATCAATTCATCAATCAACTGAAAAGGAAAAATATCAGATGGCTGTAAGTAGTATGCAAGGAATTAATAGAAAAGGATGCTAGAGATTGATGAGTTTAGATTGAGTGGTCTCTGGGAGGGTGACATTAAAGCTGTGCAATTTCAGTTTTAGTTTTCTACATGAATGTTCTAGTGTTTCTTTTCTCCAAACAGGATCCTGGCTTGTTTTTACAATAGTTTTTAGAGGTTTTTCCTATACATTTTATCTGTATTACAGAAATTTGGCATTAAGTCTTCCCCGCAGAGAGTAGTTAACCTAGTTTTGATAATTGATTTTCTTGATGTACTCTTTTTTTGCACCCAACAACACAGGTTTATCTCTCGCACACGCTCCGTGCTCATCACGGGTGAGCTGTGTCTCTGCTCCACAGACATCCAGGACGCACACACTAGACTGGAACAGCCACTTTCTGGAATAACAATGGTCTTTCTGTCTGAGACCAAGAGAAGGGACATGGTGAACCTTTCTCAAAGATTTTCCTACAAGTACACAAATGACTTTCATCGTGTTTAGGTGGCCAAAGCATGTTATGTGCCAAATCTAATTTCAATGGGGTTTGGAATTATTATCCTCTACCCAGGTGGGATACACAATATTTTTAACTTGTGAATTGAATTTCTAATTAAGATATCAACTGTTCTCTGAATTTTTACAGTTTATTCCAGGCAAGACATTCAGCTAAGAACCTTAGGATATTCAACAGTAAATAAGATACAATTCCTACCACCCCAAGGCTCATAATACAGTAGCAGAGATAATGTGTGTAAATTATAAGGCAATAATTATAGTAGCACTAAGAGCTATCAATTATTGAGCCTTTACTATGTGTTCAGGTCCTTTAGATTCCTTATCTCCTAGGAGGAAACATTTTATTCTTCCTCTCTCTCTCTCTCTCTCTCTCCAAGAATAGCATGAGTCAGAGGAGTTCATTCATTCAGTCCACAATATTTATGGATTCTGTAATAGGCCAAGGACTGTATGAGGTACAAAGAATAAGAATAAATAGGTACATGATGACCTGAATATAGTCCCTGAACACAGAGGTTTGTCATCCAGGAACAAGTAACAACATGCTTCCACTTCCCATTTGTTCTTCTGTACAGCCTAGAATGATCTCTCTATCACACGCCCGTTCCCCAGCTCAAGTGCCACTTTCCTGGTGAAACCTTCCTTAACCCTAGACAAAGCTAGATGCACCTCTCACACAATTCCATGCCACTGTTTGCCTTTACTTCACAGTACTCACCTCAGCTCATAATTATACTTTTATTTGTGTCATCATTAATCCAATTGTAAGCTCCATCAGAACAGGGATCGTATTGGGGTTTCTTTCACCATTGTAAGGATGCTTAGCAAAGGGTTCAGCACAGAGTAGGTACTCAATATTTTTCATTTGCATGTAAGAAATTATATTAATAGATGTCACATACTTAACATAATATCATTTGCCCTTCAGGTCAAGAACTGTATATATATTATTTCATTTAATCCTTACTTAATATAAGAGGATGCTGAGGATCATACAAATAAATAACTTTCCCAAGTGTCACTACTAGGGATTAGCAGAAGCTGAATGACTACTAAATGCAAGCTGTTTCCTTCTATGCCATATTGAGTTGAGATAGAAAAAAGAATATACACATATATAAGTAAATAAAGATTTTATACATGCCCATATACATATACATATATACCTGCACATGCATATATAGCATATGTTAATCAGAGTTGAACAGCTGATTCACCTAATAGTCTCTCCTTTTCCTAATTCCCAGAGCCCATTACCTATGCCTGTTTTAAAGTACCTGTAACAAAATGCTTTCAATTCAAGTACCAGAAAACACAACTCAGGATGTATTAAATTATAGATGGATTTATTATTTAGCTAAGAAGAAGGCTGAAGGGCAGCTGGTTCCTCCGCTGGTCAAGTCAGCAGCTCTGTTATTCCATCAGGGATGTGGGTTCCTTCCTCTTTCATCTCTGCCACTTTCGGCATATCCTCTGTCAGCTAAAACTCCTCTCAGTCACAACATGGCTACTGGAGTTCCAGACACCATGTTTCACTCTTCACACACCAATGTCCATTGTAGAAAAAAGAGATTCTCTTCCAGTTGCTTTCCTTTTAAAGAAATAAAATCAGTTTTATGCCCATGATAATTGACACAAAAAAACAAAATCTTTGTTCTGACACAAAGAATAGGGAGGAGATAGCTGTTGGGTAGTCAAGCAACAGTGTTTGACATAGCCATTGCTACTTTTAATTTTGCTATCATAATTTAATTACCTATCTTTCTCTCTAGATTGTAAACTCTAACAGCGGTCATCATAGTATACATCTTTGTTATCTTTCTGCTTGTAATGCATTGTTTTCTGTTTTATATTTACTTTTATACATAAACATGTACACAAAATGTTTAATTTTAATGTTTTAAAGGGATAAATGAAGCTGGGCGTGGTGGCACATGCTTGTAATCCCAGTACTTGGGAGGCTGAGACAGGAGAATCGCAGGTTCGAGGCCAGCCTCAGCTACTTAGTGAGGCCCTCTGCAACTTAGTGAGACCCTGTTTCAAAATAAAGAATAAAAAAATAGGGCTGGGGGTGTAGCTCGGAGGTAGAATGCCTCTGGGTTCAATCCCCAGTACCACAAAGAAAAAAAAAAGGAATAAATGTTCATGTAGGCTAAATGAGTGAATTTCAGGAATCACTTTTAGAAGCATAGGCAATATACATAATGTGGGGAGTTTTGAATAGCAGCCTATGGGTTTTAAAAATGTATTCATAGGCAATGCAAAGTTTTTAAGCAGATTAGAATGGTATGAGTTTCCAATGGTAGTCTCAGAGGGGCCCATGGACCCCCTGAAATGTGTGCAAATATTGAGTGTTTAGGGGAGAAGGTCCTGAATTTTTATGAGCATCTCAAAGGTTTCCATGAGCCTCACAGTTTAACAGAGTGTATGATAAATTGGAATGGAAAGACAGCACAGAGGTCAGAAGAACTGGAAGGAATCTTAGAAATCACGTGTGCAAACCTCTTCCAACTGGAATTCAGGAGAGTCAGGTTTCCATGTTGGGAACCGAGGATGAATTTTAAGCTCACACCGGTGAATCTTCTTTACCTCGTCTAATGTGAGGTTCATGTCCAGGAGTTTTCAGTGGTGAAATGGGTGAGTAATAATCCCCCGAGCAAAGGATGGACTTTCCTGTAATACTCGTTTGGTGAAGCCAGGCCTCATCCACCCACATTTCCTGGAGAGGGCTCAGGTTTTCATTTTATTGTTTTGGTTTCCTTCCTTTTATGCCATTTTGTCCTCCTTCCCTCCAAAACAAACAATCACCAGTGGCCCACCTGTGGGCGGGTCTTGAGTTAGTATTCTTCAAGGAAATTATCATAACCTCCTCCTGACTGCTAGCTAAGGAAACATACCTCTTTCATGTCCAGCAGCCAAAGAACAAGAATTTCCAGTAAGCATGGTTTACACATCACAATCACATCACTGAAAGGAAACCCAAGTCCTGCCCAAACTTTAGGCAATGAGGAGGTGGACGCTTAATGGATAGACAGTTCCTATGTCACACTCTAGCTCAAGAAGACCCTGGAAGGATGCTCTCTTCAGGAGGCCGGGGTCCACAGCTCCTAATAGTATATATCCTTGTGTGTATGTGTGGTACTGGGGATTGAACTCAGGGGCATTCTACCTCCAAGCTACACCCCCAACCTTTTTTATTTTTCATTTTGAAACAGGGTCTCGCTAAGTTTCTGAGAGTCTTGCCAAGTTGCTGAGGCTGTCCTTGAACCTGTGATTCTCCTGTCTCAGCCTCCCAAGTACTGGGATTACAGGCGTGCACCACCACACCCGGCATAGTTGTATCTTTAAACACGATACCCTGGGAGCTCAGGATCTAAACAGTGTAAACCCATCATTGAAAGTGCTCCCAAATGTGTAGATAATAGCAAAAAGAGACAAGAGAGATGTTATACCCCATTTTCCTGCTTATCCTTAAAATCCTTAAAGTCCTGGCATAGGTATAAGGAAAATTGCAGGGCAATGGAATTTTCTTTGGCATCTACTTTTCCTGCTTTCTGCTTCTGATCTCACCTTTAGGTTCCCTTCCCCTGTGCATTTCAATTCTGAATATTCAAATTATATATAATTTCCAGGGACTCCTAATTAAAGTATCTAGTTCACTGATGGATTAGTTCAATTAAGATTTACTTAGAATCCAGTGTTAGAGCTGGGCATGGTGGTGCACGCCTGTAATCCCAATACTTGGGAGACTGAGACAGGATGATCACAGGTTTGAGGCCAGCCTCTGCAACTTAGGGAGACCCTCAGCAACTCAGGGAAACCCTCTTTCAAAATAAA
The DNA here is from genome assembly GCA_004027185.1 of Glis glis. Classification (NCBI taxonomy): domain Eukaryota; kingdom Metazoa; phylum Chordata; class Mammalia; order Rodentia; family Gliridae; genus Glis; species Glis glis. The sequence goes on along the minus strand of PVJS01011685.1, from coordinate 8,019 downwards.
AAATAAAAAAGGCTGGGGGTGTAGCTTGGAGGTAGAATGGCCCTGAATTCAATCCCCAGTACCAAAAAAAAAAAAAAAGAAAAGAAAAGAAAAGAAAAGAAAAGAAAAGAAAAGAAAAGAAAAACAACAACAACAAAGAATCTAAGTCTCAGGCATTGATTGGGTCAACTCAGGGGCATGAAGATGGTGGTGACAGGCTCCAGCTCTTGAGAAGACCAATTTGTCTGGCTGAAGAGTCTGGGTTTTATTCCAGAGTCAACTGCTTTTTAACCTTGTCTGTGTATTAGAATGACCTATGAACTTTTAAAATACAGAAATTCTGTTCCCATGGATGGAGGACTGGGGATCAGCAGACATTGGTCTATATTTTTTATACTTTATTGGTGCACTATAGTCTCACATCATAATGTAGTTCATAGTGACAGTGACATAAATGCACACAGCATTTGGTGGGCTTTCCTCCTGCTCCCTCCCCACCCCCCCTTCCCCATACAAGATATTGAGATTGGCATTGGTATTCTCACATATGTACATAATGTCAGTGGAAGTGTTTCCTTCATTGATTCCACCCCCAAACCACCTCCCTCTCTCCACTGGAGTTTCTCCTCCATCATCTAAAATCTCTCTTATATCCCAATTACTCCCTCGCTTCTGCATATGAGAGAAAACATTACGACCCTTCGCTTTCTGTGACTGGCTAATCTCGCTTAACATAATGTTCTCCAGGTTCATCCATTTTCCTTCAAATGACATGATTTTGTTCTTCTTTATTGCTGAGTAGAATTCCATTGCATGTATATACCATAATTTTGTAATCCATTCATCTGTTCATGGACACCTGGGTTGGTTCCATAATTTGGCTATTATGAATTGTGCTGCTATAAACACAGATATGCATGTTATTACTATAATATTCTGATTTCAGTCCCTTTGGAAAGATACGCAGGAGTGGTATAGCTGGATCATATAGCCGATTGGTCTATATGTTTTTGTTTTGGGCACTAGTGATGGAACCCAGAAGCATTCTCCCTCTGAGCTATACCCACAGCCCTATTTTATTTTGAAACAGAATACCCCTAAGTTGCCGAGGGCCCCACTAAGTTGCTGAGTCTGGCTTTGAACCTGATCCTCCTTTCTCAGCTTCCCAAGTACTGGGATTATAGGTGTGTACCACCATGTCTGACTGATCTATATGTTTTTAAATATCCACAGGTAATTTTGCTTCAAGGCCAGGTAATAGGGAAGTAGAGGAGTCACCAAGAATTTCTGATCACAGGAATCAGGAACACTTGCTCAGATTTATTCTAGAAAGAGAATATTGTGCTGTTCTCCTAGTGTACTCTCTCTCTCTCTCTCTCTCTCTCTCTCTTTCTCTTTCTCTCTCTTTCAGTACTGGGGTTTGAACCCAGAGGTGCTCCACCACTAAGCTACATTCCCCGTCCTCCTTAATTTTGAAACAAGGTCTCTAAATTGCACAGGCTGACCTTGAATTTGGCAATCTCCCTGCCTCGGCCTTCCAGGCAGCTGGGATTATAGTCCTGGGCCACCATGCCAGGATTGCCTAACCGTTCTTGATGCTCTTATTTTTCACAGAAAGTCTACCAAGATCTTTAGGTTTCAGTTCTGTGCAATTAAGGAGTAACATTACTTCTACCCCATTAACTCAATTCCCTTTTTTTGTTATGGTTGTTGGTGGCTTTGGAGGTTAAACCCAGGATTTCACACATGCTAAGCATGTGTTCTACTTAATTGCATTTTTTTTACAGAGTAACTGAGTTGATTTTTCTCCCCAAAATGTGTTGCTTTTTTTTTTTTTTTGCGGTACCGGGGATTGAACCCAGGGGTGTTCTACCTCCACACTACACCCCCAGCCCTATTTTTTTATACTTTATTTTGAAACCGGTCTCACAAAGTTGTGGAGGGCCTCACTAGGTAGAGAGAGAGAGACAGAGAGAGACAGGGAGAGAGAGAGAGAGAGAGAGCTGAGGCTGGCCGCGAACCTGATCCTCTTGTCTCTGCCTCCCAAAGTACTGGGATTACAAGTGTGCGCCACCACTCCCGGCAATGTGTTGCTTTTTTATCACATATTTATTGCACTTATTTCTCCATTAATATTTAGATTTAAAATTCAATAAATTTCAACTGTTATTGCCTTAAACTTGTTTCAGGTGCTTACTAGCAATGCCTCTTTCAAGGTTCCACACCCAGGGAGCCTGATTCAGTGGGTTTGGGAGATGCTCAGGGATCTGAATTTTTCTACTTTTTCATAATCAAGATTTTCAAGCCAGGCGTGGTGGCGCATGCTTGTAATCCCAGTACTTGGGAGGTTGAGATAGGAGGATCGCAGGTTCGCGGCCAGCCTCAGCTACTTAGTGAGGCCCTTCACAACTTAGTGAGACCCTGTTTCAAAATAAAGAAATAAAAAAATAGGGCTGGGTGTGTAGCTCAGAGGTAGAATGCCCCTGGGTTCAATCCCCCAGCACCAGAAAAAAAAAAAAGATTTTCAAACACACAAAATAATTTAAAAAAGAAATACCTTGGAGCCCTCTACCTTAATTCCACAATCATTGGCATTTTGCCATATTTGCTTTATTTCTCAACTTGTATAAATGTGTGTGTGTGCATATATACTATGTATTTTTATTTGTTGAATTATATGAAATAAATTTCAGATATCCTGACACTTCACCCTTAATGCTCCAGCATGCATTGTCTCATAATAAGGATATTCTCCCACATGATAGGAATAATGTTATTATAACTCCTAAGAAAATTAACAATATTTCCAAGAGATCATCTAGCTGTTTGAATGTGTGTGTGTGTGTGTGTGTGTGTGTGTGTGTGTGTGTTTGTGTATGTTTGTGAGAGAGAGAGAGACAGACAGACACTGGGGATTGAACCCAGGGGGTTCTACTTCTGAGTTACACCCCCAGTCCAATTTCATTTTTTATTTTGAAACAGAGTCTCGAAAAATTACCACTAGCTGGCCTTGAACCCGAGACCCTCCTGTCTTACCCTCTCAAGTACTGGGATTATAGTTGCACACAACCCTGCCCCACTTAGTCGTTTGCAGACACCTTCTAGGTCTAGTTCTCTCAGTCAAGTACAGTGGCAGAAGGTGCAGACATCATGGTGGGTCAAGGGAGGAGAACTTTGAGGAGCAAACAGGACTTATAGGAAAAACCCTGTAAATTTCAAGTTAGTTTTGGGTAGATTTCACAAAGCAGGTCAGACAAATGTCCCATCTTGCCAGCATGCCTCCTCCACGTGATACACAGCCTAAGCCAAGATGGACAGATCATGCGGCTCATCGGATGCACTCCCACACGCTGGTCATAACTATAAAGGTGAAAAGTTCTTTCCTGAACTGAGAAACTTCAAAGAAGAGCCTCCTGCCCTCATTTTTATAATAGAAAGTTGGCCGGTTGAGCGTACTATGACGCATCTACATCTTTAGACACAACACACCCTGGCTTAAGGGATAAGGTTTGCTGTAGCATATATGATCAACCAAACAACTCCCTGCTGTGATTAAAGAGTTAAAATCCTGCTCAGCATCAGGCTCCAGGGGAGTTGTGAGAAATAGGGATCATGGGAATTGTAGTGTGATACCTCCGCACGCTCTCTGATGCTGTCTCCATAAAACAGCATCAGCTGCTGCCGCACACAGTATAATTTTAATGTGCTCCCTTAATATTTACAGCATGCCTATAAAAGACTTCATAATGACAGCTGGTGGTTCCCGTGGCAATTAATAACCGATAGCATGACCACGATCCGATCACTTCAGGAAAGCCTCTCAGGATGCTGGCTTGGGGAAGATTCCTGGGTGGAGGACTTTGTAAACTGAGGCTGAGTCCTTTTCATTATTTACCTACATGGTTCCTCCAGGTTCTTCCCAAGTAGCAAAAAGTGAGATAGGCTAAGAGGAGTGAACGAGGAGGTTGTTTGCTGGAACAGATATGAGCATGAGAGTGATTTTTTGTTCTTTTTATGCATTTATAGTGAGAGTCACCAGTTGCCCAAGAGGACAATGAATAAGGAGATCACCAGAAATGATGTCTGTGTGCTGTGTGTATGTGCATGAGTGCAGCAGATATCGCTATCCAGAGAAAGGTATATAATCAACCCAAGATGTGCTCAGTGCCTTCTAAGTGGTGGGCCAATCTTCCACCACTGATTCCACAGAATTCCTGGCTTGTGATTTCGAGTGCCCTAGGCTGTTCTCCTTCATGACGCACTAGCCTGCATGGCCTATAGTATTTTCTCAGGCATATCCATTTGCTCTTGCACCAGGTCAACCACATTCTTTATCAGCTAAGGCTGGGGCTTCCTGCTGCAGGATGTCAAAAGAGAAATGTGGAGTAGCCTAAAAATTTCCATCTATTAGATGTGATACCATGAATTGAAAGCAGGTCTGTTGAATTAGTATATTTGGAAATCAATGAAAGTTCATTTTCGAAAGTGGAGCTATAAGACCCAGCAGAAAGTGCTATTATTATTATCTCTGGTACCCGGATTTTCCTTAAAAGACTCAAAGACTTGTTTCCCTAATTGACTTTACCTCCTTGTGAGTGATGTGGACTCTCTCTCCCCAGCTTCTTCATCTCCTTTCCTGCTGCTGAGCTCTCCTCTTTCTTTTCCCTTTCTGAGAGCTCAGCACTTCGTTTTGTTTCTACACATGAAAGATGGAAGCCATTAAACTTAAATTCTCAGCTTGCCACCTCGCCTTTTATAATCTCCCATCTGGTCATCCCCTGGGCTCTTCTTTTTCTTCTGACTTTGCAAATTAATCATTTATTTCCTAGCAAAGGTAACCTTCCTGTTTATACTCTATTCTACTGATGCTCCCGCTCCCAGATTCCAAATTGTCCTCTCCCCTCCCCTCCTCTCCTCTTCTCTCCCCTCCCCTCCCCTCCCCTCCCCTCCCCTTCCCTTCCCTTCCCTTCCCTTCCCTTCCCTTCCCTTCCCTTCTCTTCTCATCTTAAGATAAACCCAGGCTTCCCCATCCTAAACCACAAAGAGGAAGCAATTATCTTCTTTATCCATGTCTTGCAGTAATAATGCTTCCCACCTCTATTTCCAAATAATTTACTTTCTCCTCAAATTATCTAGCTATTTAAAATTCATTTTGCGTTCCCCAGGAAAATTCTAGTCACCAAATCCAATGGTATTTCTGCAAGACCCATAACTCTGTGGTGTGTGTGTGTGTGTGTGTGTGTGTGTGTGTGTGTTACTGGGGATTGAGCACAGAAGCATTCTACCTTCAAGCTACACCTCGAGCCTTTTTTATTATTTGTTTTGAAACAGGGTCTCGCTAGGTTGCTGAAAGTCTCACTAAGTTGCTGAGGCTGGTCTTGAACCTATGATCCTCCTCTCTCAGCCTCTCAAGTGCTGGGATTGCAGGTATGCACCACCACATCCGGCAAGACCCATGATCTTTAGCATAACCTTTCCTCAGATTTTCATATACTTGACTATCCTCCTGCCTGTCCCCCATTCCTTCCTTCTCCTTCCTTGACTTCTACAAACCCTTCAGTATCTACAATAGACAAAGATGAGACCCAGACCCCTCCACAAGGGTCTGTCAACCACTCAGACTCTTCTTTCACACTTTTATTTCATCTTTCATCATTCATTAATTCAGTGAGCCCACTGAACACCTCTGATGGATCTGGCATGGTGGGCAGCAGTGGAAAGACAAATAGAACTGGACCCATGCCTTTGTGAGCTCACCGTCTCGTGGGGAAGATGTGTAAGCAAATAGATGATGACAAGGAATCCAATGGGAACTCAAAGAAAGGCGTCTAACTTGGACTGGTTGTTTCAAACGAAGAGATTATCAGACATGTGCAGGATGAGTGTGCAGAAAAAGTAATAGTCCAGCGAACAGGTATGTACTTCTGGGACATCCATTAGAAGGCAAGGCAGACAAAGGAGCTGGGGATGGGGACAGGGATGAGGTTGAAGAGGCCAGGTTATGATGGACATTTTATGCTGTGCTAAACAGGTCTCATTTCACAAAGAAGATGCGAAGCAGGGATTAATGAGAATGGCTAGATTTGCTTTTGTGGACAAGTGTGAATGACATTGTGGAGAATGGATGGAGCGGAGTTAAGATTAGAAGTAGGAAGAGCACCACTGCAGTGCAAAGTAGAAAACAATGACAACACGAACTAAGGTAGCACTGTAGAGATGGAAGGGACTGAATGGTTTCAAGAGGTATTCTACAAGTGGAATTGATGGGTTCTGGTGACTGGGTGAATTGAGAGAGAAGAGAGATATTCTTAGTTTTCTAGCCTGGGCGATAGCTATTTCTGGAATTGGGATACTGGAGGGGGTTGGAACTGTGGATGGTGGTGAAAGATTGTTTTTGAACATGTTGAGTTTAAAGTTTTGAGGAATATGGAGAACGCTCTTTTAGGATTTACCAAAATTGTGGTTTTGTTTTTGCTCTGGAATGGGGCTCTTTTGATTTTTAAAATTCCAATGTGGTAGAAATTTGGGGAATAATGACATAAAAACCAACAAGAAGGCTTTCTGTACTCTTATTCCTTATCCAATGCAATGTTCAAATCATATGTTCAAGTCATACATCTAGAAAAAGACATTAGCAACTTGTCTTTTTTAAATCACTCCACTCTTCTTTTTATATGCTTTTATTGGTGCACTGTAATTATACATCATACTGAGGTGCAGAGTGATAGGAACACACATGCGCACAACACTTGGAACACCTCTCTCTGGGTCCCACTCCCTCCCTCCTCTTCCCCACACATGTCTTTGAGATTGGCATTGGTAATTTACTGCTTTACTTCTCTATTCCCCCTCTTCTCTCTCCTAGACCCCCCTCCCTCACTCCATTGGAGTCTCTGTTCCTCTATCTGAGGTTACCCACTCCACTCTTCTTACAACAGAAATTGTGGGCCAATGATGAAAGCATTTACAGCCTCCTTTGCCTTACTTGCCAGTGGTGAAACACTTTCAAAAATGAACTTTCATTGATTTCCAAATATACTAATTCAACAGACCTGCTTTTGATTCCCCCATGCAGGGGATCGATCCCAAACTCCACACATGCTAGGCAAGCACTGTATCACTGATCCACATCCTCAGACCGGCCCTTTTTTTTTTCTTTTTTTCTTTTGTGGCACTGGGGTTTGAATTCAGGGCAGTCTACCACTAAGCCACACCCCCAGTCCTTTACATGTTTTTATTTTGAAACAGAGTCTTGATAAGTGTGCCCAGCTCAATCTCAAATTTTTAGCTTTTTCAGTGTTGATTTGGATTCTAAGGTCAAATGAAAATTCACCAGGATACTTTCCCCACTGGAACTTAACTAAGTATAAGAATTGTGAATTCATCTTGATTTAACTCAATAGAAATTTCTGGAGCAAACAGGGAGCAACTACCAGGTTCCAGATGAGGCTACTTAGCTCTTTCTAGATGCCCTACCACTTTGCCTTCTGTCCTGCTACTGCTGTCACTAACAGTCCTTACCCATGTCCAGAGCTTAATGGGTCTTCACTGGAAACAATATTGTTTTTGAGACTCACCATGGCTTGACTCTGTTTTTCTCCATTTGTCTCTCTACCAGTCCTTGTAATCTACATTTGAGCCATACCACAGGGACCCTTGCATTTTCATGTCTCCATGCCTTTGCTGAATCGTACTTTCTCCTGTTCTGAAGTTTCTTTCCTTCCTGTGTCCCAGTCAAAATCTTATTCTCAGGGATAGGGGTAGAGTTCAGCGGTAGAGTGCATGCTTAGCATTTGTGAGGTCCTGGGTTCAATTCCCAGCACTCTACCCTATAAAATTCATCAAACCTCAATCCTATTCCCACTTACTGGATGCAAGGAATTTTCCCACAAAGCCACCCCAAGCAACCCTATTGAAATTTACGCTTCCTTAGCAACCCCATAGCACTTTCTTGTAACTGTTCAGCATTGCTTTTGTTTTGTCTTCTAAGTGCACAGTGGCTATATAAAGTTTTTCTTTTCTTTTTTTTTTTTTTTGCGG
>PVJS01011684.1:0-45250 GCA_004027185.1 Glis glis | reverse complement strand
CTGATTACATACTAATTCTATGAGATGTATAGTGGATAGAAAGGAGTAACTGTCACATGATAGAGGTTGATGTGAAGTTCCTGGAGGAAAAGGATGATAACATCTTCAATATACACTTATGTAAGAGCATATAGAATTTGTCTACTATGATAGACTCTATAAATATTATTACAATGTAGACACAGTCCCATCCAAAAAAATAGCTTATATTGAAAGCAGAATAATGAGCCCAGTAATGGGTATCTTTAAAAGAGGTAATTAAATGTGCACTTTTATAAAGAAGAAAGATTACCTGAACGACCAAGTTCATGAAGATATGGTAATTCTAATTAGTGAATGATTTTTAAAAATAAAAAGCTATGTAAAAAAAAAAAAAAGAATCCAGAGATTTCTAGGTATGACTTGTGTGGTTCATTAAGTATTTGGAGATTTTTGCTGATCCCATTCCTCTTCCAATCTTATCCATACTAAAACTCTCCATACACAGTTGACCTTGAATGTATCAGATGACTCCCTTCTACACACAATGACACACATTTCTTCTCATGATCTTTCATCATCTGAAATCCCCTTCCTTGGTTTTACCTACTGAAATAATACAGAGCCAGTAAATCACAAGCATTCATTGGTTGTCAGTTGCTCTCTATTTCATCATCATCATCATCATCATCATCATCATCATCATCACCATCCACCATTGTGCTCATAATTATTCTCTTCAAAGATATAGCTCAAATGTCACCTCTTCTGAGAAAATTTTCCTGATCCTTTAATCAGAATTAATTGTACCACCCCCTCATCCTCTGTACCTCTTTTCTCAGCTCATCATGTATACCATTTTACTTAGCATTGTAGTCATTTTGTTGTAGTCAATACTATTCTTGTGGTTGCTGCTATTTTTATATAGAAGTTCATCTTTTGGTTGAATCATGTCTTTTTTTTTTTAGAATCCACATCCTGGCATGCTTTGCACTTTCCCTTAATAGGTGCTTGGTTAGCACTAGTTGAATTAGATTGGTTGTCAATAAAAAAAGTCTTATTTTATTGATGTTTTCAAACTTGATCTGGGTTCTAGGTTTTGCCATCCTGCATTCATATTCTGTAACTCCTTTTGCCAATCTAAACATGCTTATCTTTTCAAGTAACTATTTCAGCAACTGACTCTGAGATTTGATATATTAATGTTCCCAATGAATAGTACAATTTGGCCACCTCAGAATAAACTTCATGCTGTTCTTCAAAGATGCTTTCCTTCTGGATCCATGCAGAAATAAAAGTCTAGGTTACTCGTTATATTTTCACAGGACATCCTCTGACCCTTAAATTAATTTGAGAGTATTGTAGGAAGTAGTGAAAGATTTGTTTGGGCTTCAAACCCCAAAATCTGACCCCCTAACTCTCGGCCTAAAATTACACAGGAAATTTCTAACAGTAAATCAAGAGCCAAAAGTACATTTAGGACAGAGACAGAGAAAAGAAGAGCAAAGACTAGGAATTGGTCATTTTTACTGTGATTTAAAGATAATCTGTCAGCACAGAGGAAATCTAGTCATTGCCCACGCAGTGGAATGGTGTAATTCTATACAGAAAACCTATGCTGTCTTGTCTTTATCCTCAGTCACTTTAGCATGGGCTCATATTCCTGAAGTTGGAGGTAGAGAGAATAAACAGACCATATGTACCACTTCCTAACCATGTGATTAGTTACCCAAGGTCTAGACCTGCCCTTTGTCTTTATCTACTCTCTACCTCCAGTTCCCACATTCAGATCTTACTTCTTTACAGTTGACTCTCAGATTCATAATGTAGATCCAGCTTCACCAAGCTCAGGACCATGCATCAACCACACCTATTCCTGTGCATCCTCTACAGGGACTCACTCAAATGTCCAAGGCCATTGTCAAAACTCAATCATCAAAGCAGTCCCCCCTTTGGTCACCTGACTGACTCTATTATCATCATACCAAATCTCACGTATCTCCCTTTTAAGAGCTCTTTCCCTTCTTCTCATCCAATTAACTACCATAGCTTGGATTCCTGGATTACAATCCTCATCCAAACTATCAAGCAATTTCCTACCTACCTGTTCAAATTACCACATGTATGGCTGCTCTCAACAGCTCTGGTCATATTATCTGCCTGCTCAAAAACTTTTCCTGAACCCTCATTACCTCTTAGTCCAGCCACCAAGGATAACCAAATCATCCTAAAATCCCCCATTGTCAGCACGCACACTAACCAAGTATAAATGCATTATACTTGCATTATACCACACACACTAATCACAGTTGCATTATAACACAGTTGCAATATACATAGTTATGCATATTCTTTATGAAGTTGTCTCATCTATGTTTGTCTCATCTCTACCTTGATCATGGCCTTGTACCGTTTTTTGCCCATAGTTGGTGTCATGAAATATTTTTGAATTTAATTTTATACTCTTATCTTCATTCCAGGACCCTGTTGTGAACCCACCCAAATTTCATGCCTGATCCAGATACCCATAATCCGAATTTCTGATAATTTAGCCAAAATCCAGTCTTAAGTTTATCTTTGCAATAGAAGCTTAAAAGGTAAATTAATGGTGCAAAGTAGCTAGCCTGGTATATGTTCTGCCTCCTTTAAAAAAACACACACATGGAAGCATCGAGATGGACTTTTTATACTCAATTAGAAGGCATTTTTACATATATGTATACCAATTCAATCCGAAGTGCATTTCAGATTTATTGAGAGACAGTTCTTGTTAAATTTTTATAATCAGCCCATCTTGCTCCATGGATTTAAATCAGTGAGACCCGACTTCATGTATAGTGACTACTCAACTGTGCCATGTGCTTCTCAATAATAAATGCAAAGTGACTCTGCTCCATTCAACATCAAAATTGACTATCTTTTTGTGCTTCAAATTCATGAAAACCTATCACTACAAGACTGATATTTCCTCCTAGAGGCCAGAGGAGCAGCATCAGGATCCTGAGCACCTGAACCTTGAACTGCTGGTGCAGTTTACCACCCAGCGCCTGGTGGTCCCTCATCTGTGAAAGGGTCCTGATCTGATGACCAGTGCCCTGCGTTGAGGACCCAGCTCTGCCTGGCCATTGAACCCAGACACATTTCCCTTTGCGTAAGCCAGGAGAACCAGTTAGCTGATTTGCAGAGTAAACCCTCATTCCCTGCTCACAGCCAGGTGGTCGTAAATTGCTCTGGAATCAACCTCGGATGAGGCTTTACCTTTTTACCTCCATCTACTGTCCACACCTCCTCAGCTGACTGATGAGGTTCCCACTACCCCAATTGCCCACAATAATGGTACTCAATCACTGCAGCATCTAGCACAACATGGGAGTAATTTGGAGAATTCTGGGCTACAAATACCTACATACATCATCGAACAGGAAAAGTGGGGGGGAGTGCTGTGGTTGGATGCTTCATGTGACATTAATTAAAACCAATCTGCATTCCTACAAATGTAACAGGAATGCCCATTTGTACTCCTGGAGATTTTTCAGTTAGCGACCACAGAAAACAGCCTCTGTCCCTTTAATTTCACAAAAACCACCAGAAATTCACTCCAAGTCACAGAATTCCAAAGGGTTGGTTCTCTATGCAGGGGAGACATTTTCCCATGCAAGTTACCATATGAGTGATAACCCAGTGTTGCAATATCCCACTCAATTTGCCTTAATATTCACACAAGCAAGGAACTGGAGACTCAGGGAAACCAGCAACTCTTTGGAAGGCTGCCATCTACTATCAAGTTACTTCGGCCTAGATGCTGCCCTGCAGGATACATTACATCAGGAAGGACTTCTTTGAGAAGGGGGTGGTTCTGGACAAATTATTCAACGTGTGCTCATGGCTACATACTCAGATGCTTAGGAGAGACTCAATGTGTTCATTTCACTTTCTAGGCCTGTTTCCTAATCTGTTCAATAGGAGAATAATCTCTAATATTTTACAAGACTGTCATAAAATAAAGACATCCTTGGTAAACTACAGCTCAATATGGAATGCAAAAGCAATATTATATTGCACAATATTTTCTTTAGTATCACTACTTATATTTCCCACCATTCCCAAATTCCCATTTCACTTTTTTTTTTTTTGCTACTGGGGATTGAACCCAGGGCCATTCTGCCTCTGAGCTACACCCCCAGCCCTAACTATTATTATTTTTTGAAACAGGGTCTCACTCAGTTGTGGAGGCTCTTGCTACATTGCTGAGGATGTCCCTGAACCTGTGATCCTCCTAAGCCTCTGAAATACTGGGATTACAGACATGTGCCACCACACCTGGACTCATTTTACTCTTCATCAAAACTCAGCATGCGGCATAAAATGACAGATGGATGTTGCCAGAAATTGCCATAAGGAGGAGAAAAATCAAAATTGAAAGTAGTCATTATCTATGTCCCCAAGACACTTTCATATGTTTTAAGAGAGGAATGTGGTAGGGCATCCTATGGATACATACTGTGCTTTTGAATTAAATCCATAAAGATGGAAAGATTAATATACTTGAAAAAAACATGATTCAACATCACCTTGCAGAAGAGATAGTAGGATACTCTATGTAGAGATAGGATACTAATGATAACTGATTGCCCTTGCTAGGTAAACATTGGTTACAACGGACATAAAGGCAGCCTTGAATGGTGAAATAATCAGAAGACAGCAGTCTGAAGACTGGATGTGGAAGAGTGGACAGCATCTCAACCTTCATGGTTTGTGCTGAAAGTTATGCTTTATGGTATTATTGTAAGGATGGAGTTCCTATTATTTTCAGTCCCTTGACTTTAGGACCACCTCTTTTGCTACAACCAGATCTTCTCTGTGTTCCTGCCCCAAATCTTGACCATCACTTTCAGTGGTCTGGGCATTAGGGGTTCCATGATTAAATGATCCTTGACTAATAGAAATGAAACAAGAGAACATGGCCAACAAAATTACATATGTTTTGAGGATCGATGGTGCACAGTAGTGTGCAAACTTGGAAAAGGTAAGAGGGCCCCCAGACATACACATATGGTAGAAATCCTTCATTCCTCATTGCCCATACAAAGGCTGCTAAGAAAGCTCCTAAGAAAGAAGAGACCTGATAAGGTCACAAAGCAAGGTAAGGAGAGCGCTGTTAGGCACCCATTGAGTAAGGCTGGCCTCACATCAACATGAACAGAAGGAATTGCTACCAGTTCCCCAAGGAGTGAGTGACACAGTCAGGTTCAGGAGGCTAATGTCATTGTTACTCCATTTAGCAAGTGGTCACTTAATCGAAAGCAAACAATTCAAAAGGAAATCTGGTAGACAATGAAAATCCTTATCACTAGTTTTTCTCTTCTTGGCAACTTTAGCATATCATATGAGCAATTTCTCAAAATTTCATCTTTTTAATGTGACTTTATATATTTCATGGAATTCTTAGTTTGAAGTGACAGGGTTAGCCTATTTTTTCCATTATTCTGTAAATTTTCAGGCATTTATTCCTTCTTTTTGTTCAACATTGGATATTTTTAAAATGGACCCTCGTTTTGCAATGGATCATCTAAAACAGATTGGCCAAAAATGAATGTTTATAATCACCATTTCACATTCATTGGACCTGGACACATGCAAGAGTAATAGACCAATTTTATTAAACATTTCTGACAAATCTATTCACACCCTAAGTAAACTTGTCCTTTTTTCTTGAATTTAACTTCATTTCCATCAGTATCACCTACTTTATGTCTTTGTCCATTTGTATCACCCTTTCAACTGCAGGTTGATCTATGCTTTAGAAGATCTCATGTAACTCTTCTGAAATGTTATGTGGACATTAATGATGTACTTTTTTCTTTAAAACTCAGAGCTATGGTAAAAATCATGAACAACCTCAGTAGAGATTAAGAGGCAAGCTACGCCTAAGCTTTTGGATTCATTGGCATTAAGAGCACAAGTAAAGGCAAAGGAGTGAGATGGGACTGGCCATGTGTGTGCTATGAATGGCAAGTCAACAGCTGGGAGTCCTAGAGATTCCCATTGCCACCATCTGGGCATAAAAATCTACATGGGGCTCCACCGGAAGAGTCAGAAGTTGAACATTGAATTTCAATCCCGACGCACATCAGGCACTCTGAGATGGCAGAGGTAAATGTCACATATTGCATGTTTAATGTAATAGAAAATGTGCCTTTCTGTACAAAAACCTATACATGATGTTTGTAGCAGCTTTATTTGTAATTGCCAAAGCTTGGAATCTATTTCTGTCAGCATTCTCACCACTCTGACCCAAAATACCTGATGATCACAACTTGGAGGAAGATTTATCTGCTTGAATTTCTGGAAGTTTCAGAGTTTCAGTCCATGTTAAGCCAGGTCACATTTGCAGAGCTCAAGCCATGGTGGTGGGAAGCAGAGACAGAGGGAGAGAGCAAGGGCAGGGACACCAAGGCCACACCCTCAGTGACCCACCTCCTCCAGCCATACTCTACCTGCCTACCTTACCACCCAATAAATCCCTGAATCTATCAATGGATTTAACCACTGATGAGATTAAGACCCTCATGATTCAATTATTTCACATATGAACTTTTTTTTTGCATTACCATTCATGAGCTTTTCTAGGGTACATTCTATATTTGAAATATAACAGAAGCAGTCAAAATGTTGTTCAGTGAATAAATAAACTGTGATACATCCAGATGATGGACTATTACTCAGCACTTGAAGGAAATGAGCTATTAAGCCATGAGAAGACATGGAGGAACCTGAAATGCATATTACTAAGTGAAGGAAGCCAATCAGAAAGGCTCCATACCTTATGACTCCATTATATGACCATCTGTAAAAAGGCAAAACTATGGAGACAGCAAAACACATCAGTGGCTGCCAAGGGTTGGGTGGAGGGAGGGATAAATAGGTGGAGAATAGGAGATTTTTAGGGTAATGAAAATTCTCTGTATGACACCATAATGTTAGATACATGACATTATTCATTTGTCCAAGCCAGCAGATTATAAAATACCAAGAATGGACCCAAATGCGAACTATGGACTTTGGGTGATTATGTGTCCATGAAGGTTCATCTGCTGTAACAAATGTACCACTCTGGTAGGGGCTATTGAAAATGGGGAAGACTACCCTTATGAGGCGTAGAAGGCATATGGGAAATCTCTGTACCTTCCTCCCAATTTTGCTATGAATATAAAATAATTCTAAAAATATAAAGTCTATTAAAAACACTAAGCCTTGATTATCTTTATTATTAATAATAGTAATAGCTAATACTGTGAGTTTACTCGGTGCCAGACACACCTCAAAGTCCTGTGTATGTATTACTTCACTTAATCCTCAATAGAGCCCTATGAGTTCAGGATTAGTCTTACCTGCATTTCACTGCTGAAGGAGCTAAATACAGAACAGTTTGGTGACTGGCAGAGTCACCCAGCTGTAGCTTTCCCATGAGATCTGGAGTCAGGTTCCAGATCTGTTTCTTCTGCTGTCTCTGAGGCTCTATACTGAACCCTCACATTGGGGTAGCAGTTGTAATATGAAAGGCAGAGGTGAGCTGGGTGTAGTGGTACATGCTTGTAATCCCAGTACTTGGGAGGCTGAGACAGGATTGCAGGTTCACAGCCAGCCTCAGCTACTTAGTGAGGCCCTCTGCAACTTAGTGAGACCCTGTTTCAAAATAAAGAATAAAAATAGAATTGGGGGTGTAGCTCGGAGGTAGAATGCCCCTGGGTTCAATCCCCAGTACCGCAAAAAAAATTAAAAAAAAAAAAGGAAAGGGAAGAAGTGCATACTTCAGAGCATACCTGGGGAAGTGTTTTCTGAGCAAAGACTAGGAGACCTCCTAGATGCAGCTACAGTTTGCTTGTGTGGAGGGGCTCTGCCCCCCACCTGGTGAGCATGGCGATGGCAGGAGGCCTGTGCACACACTGCCCAGCCTGCCCTCTTGCCCATGGTGAACTCTGAGATGGATGTGTAGGCCCTCACCATTGCAGGAGGATCTGCAAAAAGCTGTGCAGTACATGGGAAGATCGTGGGAATTTCAGGCTATCTCTTCTGACTTGGGCAAAGGGCACCATTGTTTGTTTTCATGAGAATGGAGCTGGAGGAGCAAGTGTTTCTAATGAAGACACACCTGTGTCATGTTAAGGGGACAGGCAGGAACCTTGGCTTTGAACCTCAGTACCAAGGATTGTTTGTTTTTATGCAAGTGATGGGGAAATAGATTGTAGGGTCCACAGTGGGCTGAGGATGCTGGCTGCCCCTGCCACAACAGGATGCCCACCACCGGGGGTTCATCACTGGCTCTGGAGAGACCTCACCATACTGGGAGTCAGTCACCCAGCACAAGAGGCTGCCTGTTTCCAAAATCAAGAACCTCATGATTGCTACCCCCAAAGTAACCACACAGCCTATTTCCTTCCCTCCCAGACCATGCCTCCACTTGACACGGCCCCCTGCCCGCTCGACACCCACACCCCTCAGTGGGAACGAAGTCCTTGTCCTGCTTTACGTCCTCCCAAGGCAGCCTCAGAAACGTGGAGATGATGTCTGAGGGACACCTCAAGGGGCAGTTGTCCAGAATCAGATGGACCTGAAGCCTGATGGCCTGAAGTCAAAGCCCAAGAGGCAAAATCTCCGCTGGCTCACTCAGCACTCCTTCCTCATCCTCCCTAATATGACCCGCAGGTCTGCTCTCCTCAATCAAGGTGTAGGTCCAAAATCTTCCTAAAGCAAGCAAGTAAACTTACAGCACCTTAAGATTAGGTCTTTTCCTCGTGTCCTGGAAGGAGAGTCATTTATAACCCTACTAACCCTACTGAAATATTAACCGGTGACTTCAATTGTATTGTCTTCCTCTCCTGTGGGAAGGCCAAAGCAGGCAACACTCAGCTCAGCAGATGGCTTTGCTAATGGTAAGACTTCTGGCACTAGGATCTTAGTCTGGTGTCTGGGGACACAACAGAGTTCAGGGAGCTCTGGAGCCTCAATGGGTGCCCCCATCACCCACATGTATGACTGACCACACGAATGGCAGTAAAGGCTGTCTCCGCTTGGGTCACAGGCTGAGTTTCTACCAGTCTAAGGACCCTGCACAAAATCAAGGCCATGAGAGCTGCCTCATTCTCTGGGTGGCTTCTGTGTAATTTAGAAAGTCATGGTGGAAGGAATAGACCCTGGGACCAGAAGACCAGGACTTGAGTCTTAGGTGTCCCCAGTGACAGCCATCTCCGTTGTCTTGGAGGATTAAAAGCTGCTGAAGTTTCAGATAAATCTGCACTAACACAAAGCAACCTCATTAACAAAGATGCCTGCCTCCCAAGTTCATTGTGAAGACCCAGTGAACTACTGGGAAATGATTTGAAACTACTAATGGTGCACAAATGTAAACATCTCTGTTATTAGAAGGTAGGATGTTAAACAGAACATATTGAAAAATCCATAGCAAATGTAGCTTCTGTGTAAATGTTCATTCATAATTGCATCGTTATTCCTCTGGTCAGCAAAGCTGCATTTGAATGAACGCCCCCAGGACAAGCATTGTGTTATATACTACAGGAAGTATATAGTCCAGTTAGAGTCTGATTGGGAGGTCAGGACATACAGGTAAGAATATTCGGCAAGAGCTATGCAGGGCAGATGTCCTCGTGGCCAATGCCTGATCTACAAATATCACACGTGTAAACAATTCATGCTCAACGGCCACTGTCTATCTGGCTTGCTTCACCACTACAGTTGTCAAGGACCCCTTGAGCAGTACCCCACACCATGAGTGTCCCATTCCTCCTGCCCCTGTTCCTGCTGATCTCACTAGATCCCTTTCCCATCCTAACCCTAAGACTGGGACTCAGGTAAGCAATAAACCTGGTGGCAGCCACAGGGTCTGAGTCCTTCAGGCAGGCCAACTGCCCCTGCTCCAGCCCCTACAGACCTTTCTCACATCCCTAAATGCACACTCTTGTAATTCCCTGATCAGGGTCTGCATCCAAGTTCCTCTTTGCAGCTAGAATGCCGAAGCCATTTGGGCACAGACTTGTCCAAAATCATATCTGTGGGATAAACAATGAGGGAATAAACTATATCATGGGCTAAATGTGTTTGGGAAGGCTAGCTTGAGAACAAATCCCATATGCTGCCCTGGGAACTATGGTTAAACTAGACGCATAAAGAGAGAAGGGTTTTTGTTTTTTGTTTTGTTTTGTTTTTTTTGCAGTACCAGGGATTGAACGCAGGGGCGTTCTACCTCCACGCTACACCCCCAGCCCTATTTTTTTATACTTTATTTTGAAACTGGGTCTCACGAAGTTGCGGAGGGCCTCACTAGGTAGAGAGAGAGAGAGAGACAGAGAGAGAGAGAGAGAGAGAGAGAGAGAGCTGAGGCTGGCTGCGAACCCGGATCCTCTGGTCTCCGCCTCCCAAAGTACGGGGATTACAAGCGTGCGCCACCACACCCGGCGAGAAGGGTTTTTAAATGACGCACAAAAAAGTGAAAATACATATGAACATATGTGTTTGTAGATCAGTACGTAAGCATGGAGAAAACTGGTGGGGGGGAATACTAGCTTATTAACATATTAAAGGGAACAAAGAGAGAAGGAAAGAAAGCCAAACATAAAAAGGGAAAATTAAAAGGAAAAAAATCTAGTATATATATAAAACCAACCACATATGTGTATCTATATAAAATTAGAAAAGAAGTCTTTTGTCTGGTACAGGAAAATAAGTAATAAAAATGAACCAAAGTGAGAACATGAAGTGAATGTTCCCAAACACAAATGGTGGGAAGAAATGAGAGCTAGGTGCAGGAATCCAGAGGATACCTCAATAGAGCAATGTGTGAGACTCCCTAAAAGATCTGGGCCCCCCAGACCAGCTTTTGTGGGCTTTAGACTTTCCCACTATCATGTCCAACTCCAGCTGAGGACGGGTCCAAATGAAATGGTTCACACAGCTATGCCTGCATCATGTGAGCCCAACTAATATCAACAATTACATCAGGAAAAATGTGTTTACCTTGGTTTCCCGCCACCTAAAATGGGTCCAAAATGATGTTGAACATACGCCTTTCATTCCTGCTTCTATTAGAAGGACAAATAATTTAACAGGTGGGACTCAGAATTCCAAGGAGGATTTTTATTTTTATTCTACTTTTTTTTAACAGTCGAGTATTGAACATTCCACCTTCGCTCAATGGAATCTGGAAGCTTTCTTAACTAACGTCGGCAAGCTCTATTTATTTTGCCAAAGTCTTTCTAATGCTCACATTAGCGGTGAGTTGGAAAAGCCTGGGGAGTCCAATCAGCCTGGACTTTCACATGTTATCAGTACAATATGTGGCTTCAACTGAGAGACCAAATTCTCTAACTCCTCCAAGAATTGATCCAGACAGCGAAAAGAGAGGAAATCTATTCTACTTTAACACAGCAATTGGTCCAGACTTCATACAATATCATTTCAGTCTAGAATTTTCATCATCACTGCCAAAAACATCAAACAGAAACATTACATGACTCTCACTCAGTTTTCACTCCCCAAAGAATAGCCATCCTGTTCCAGGCCTGGGCAGAAAGAAAGGAATTAAAGGGAGATGGGGTGGGGAGAAGTTGCAGGGAGCATTTTTTAAACTATTTCTCACTGCCTCATTTCTAAGCTTTATGATAATTATTAACAGAAAGTTAATGAGGCATTAAGATTAAGGACCTAGAAGTTTCCCATATGTCAAATGCTGTATTTCTCAAACGAAGACTCTCCAACCATATTCTCATCAGGGTATCTTACTCACCTTTTCTCTTTTACTTATCTGTCCTATATAAGCATTTAGCAAGTTACTCAGGGAACTATAATACTACTCTAACTATCAGGAAGTATCACAATTGTATACACAAATTAGAGAGTGCATTGCTTAAAGGTAATTGTAACTGCTATAATGAGCAAGCCCAAAATATATAACATGTCAAGCACAATTTGCATAAAAAACTTGTTGATGTGAAGTCCAAAATAAGGGCTAGAGATGGACAAGCAGATCTTCCCCCCTGGGATTCAGAGACACTTGTGATCTTTTCAGATGCTCAGCTATCTGGTAGGGCCATGGAGTCTCTGCATTCAGCCAGCAGACAGGGGGATCAGAGAGTGGCAAAGGCACACCCACTTCTTAAAACCTCAGCCCAGAATGACACACATGACTTCCTTTCATAATCCATCAGTTAGAACTTAATCACCCAGTTGCAAAAAAGGCTGGGGAACAGTGGCTGGCTGTGTGCTCTGGATGGAAAAGAAACACACTTATTGAAAGGTTTGCCACTGTCGGTCATAGACAGCCAACTGGAATAATCCACATTCTAAATTCTACTTGTGTTAGAATGACCATGATAACTTAGTAGTCATATTTTGGCTCTGGGTGTGGGTGTCTATGTGTGCATGATAAATGTGTGTGTGTGTGTGTGTGTGTGTGTGTGCGCGCACGCGCTATCCAGATAACTTGACCACAGTGTCCTAGCTTCAGAATCATGCAGAGTTTAACCCCTGATACTTGCATACCTGAACATTCAGGGTATCCTAAAACAACAATTTCTAAAGTCGTTCCCTACCATCAAAATCAAGTCCTCAGTGATTCAGACATACTTATGATAATCCAAACTCTGAGGCAGGGAGCGTATCTAAGAATTTGAAGACTAAAGCAAAAGTTTTCTAAGTATTCTGCCTACAGTGTGTGTATCTGTTAGAATGAATGTCCCTGTACTCAATGTCTACTGTTCAGACTCCCAAAAGCTTTGCATGGACAGGAGAAAGAATTACTGTGTTCAGTTTGTTAGCATTCATAAAGCATATCAGTAATTCTCTTTTGATCTGCAAACCACTTTCTATAATAGTCAAAGCAGGGATTGCTGTCTTAAATATTTTTTTCAAATATGAAGTTGGAAACTGAAAGCCTAAGGACTTGAAGGTAAGTAGAAGTGGAACTAGAACTCAAATATCAAAGGCCATCCTTCTACCACAATCACCCCATCAGCTCCCTACAAATGCTGGAACTCCATTCGTCTCCACAACTGAAGCTGGTTTCTGATATCCATACAGATCACTTTCTTCTGATCATCCATGGTGCTCTTATTTAACAAGAGAGAAAACTACCACATATTATTGAGTATGGTGGAATCCTGCCAGACAAAACATAAACCCTAAGACTTTGTTTCTCAAAGTATAGTTTAAAGACCAGCAACACCAGAAGCCCCTGGCAGTTTGTTAGAAATGCTGATTATCAGCCCCAGTCCCTGACCCACTGCAGCAGACTCTCCATCTTACACCTTCTGTCCAGGTGACTCTTATGTATATTAAAGTGTGAGCAGCACGGCTCTAGTGCACCTTTTAGAATTGTAACTTGAATGTCTACTGGGGGAAAAGTGATCTCATATAAAAAGAGTTCTCAAAGATAAATAAGAAGACAAAAAATGAGTAAGAAATAAAAGAAATGGAAAAACAGGTCATTCACAGAAGAAACATATGAACAATAAATATAAATAAATGCTCATCTTCTCTAGTGATTTGGGAAATGAAAATTCAAACACCAACATGGTATAATTTCTCACCTATAAGATTGGCAAGGCTTTTTAAGTTTGATATGTCCAAAATTGAAACAAAATATTGGTAAAGGGGTATTTTCTTATATTATGGGGCTGGAATTGTTACAGTCTCTTTGGAAAACAATTTTTCAGCACCTATTGTTTTTAAGTTTCAAAGATTTTGACAAGCAAATCAACTTGTAGGAATCCAATCTATAGAAATCTTTGCTAAAGTGTCGAATAGGTGTAAAAGGATCTTCATTGCTCCATTTTAATTGTGAAAGGTGAAGGGAATTTAAATATCCATCCAAGAAAAATGGCCAAATAGCTTAGTGGTATTCATACTGGGGAATTATATAATATTTGTAAAATATCACTGCCATGAGAAAAAATGTCCATAACATATTATTGAATGCCTAAAGAAGTTACAGAAAAGTACAGGTGGATTATCCTTTATCTGAAATGATTGAGATCAGAAGTATTTGGGTTTTGAGGTTTTTTTAAATTTTGGAACATTCAAATATATATAATGAGTTATCCTGGAGATGGGATCCAAATATGAACACAAAATTTATTTATATTCACAATCATCTTACACATATAACCTGAAGATAATTTTATAAAGTACTTCTAGTCATTTTTTGCACGAAACAAAGTTTGATAGTATAAAATTTTCCACTTATGGCATCATGTCAGCACTCAATAGTTTTGATTTTAGACCATTTCTGAATTTGGATTTTTGGACTAAAGGTGCTCAACCTATAATCAATCTGACCCCATTCCAAAATTTTAAATTACATAAAATATAAGTGTATCTATCTGTTTGCTAAAACATTAAGCTTAAAGTCAGTGCACTTTATTTCATGAAAGTTATAACTCGATACAATTGATTAAAAGGACTGTGTGCATATTGTTATGTATGAATTTTTATTTGTTGTATATATAGTTTAATATATGTGTATTTTATGTTATATGTAACTTTTAATGTATACTATATATGTATGTATGCATGTATTCTTATTAGTGGATGTTATACAAGTATTTTCAGGTCTATAAAATGTCCTGAAAGGAAATCCAGCAAACCTTTAAAAGTGACATAAGCCTAGAAGAGGATAAAGTGAGCGGAAACTTTCTGTATTATTAGTATTTTTTTCAATAAGCATGAACACTTTTTGTATTTTCAAGAGCACAAGTTAAAGTGATCAATGGAAAAACTAGAATAATTTCCAGTGAGCCAGAATCAGTGTGGAAACCCAATCCGACTTGGCCCTATTCATTGTTTCATTGACGGATCTGAGTCACTTGGTATCTGGTGTGAGGATCGATATTCACAGGGCTGTTAATATTACACAAATCATTGCCAGACTATCCCTCCATAAACACCTGCTCATTATTTCATACATGACTATTGAACACCCTTAAATGTCAGCCCTATGCTAACAACTTTATGGGAATTTGATACAGAAAAAAAGATACAGTTCCAGCGCCCAGTCTTATCACCTTCCTACTGAAAACACTCAAACCATTCTGTACTGGATAGCGCCATAAGTCTAAATTCGTGAATCTCCTTTTAAACCCTTCTTTCCTTTCTCAGTCATTGAGCATTGTTTATCATTATTTTCCTTCATTTCCTGTCCACTCTGGCCAGCGTAGCCTTCAGGCTGTCCTAAAAACACACCAGCCTTTACTCCTGTGCTGCTCACCTGGAATTCCTATCTCCCTCACTATGGCATTTTCTCATCCACCCAACAAGCTCCATCCTCATCTTTTCCATGAAGTTGTTGCTAAATCAGAAACCCTCAATCCCCTCCCTCTCTGTGTCTTGCCTTAGTTGTCAGATTGACTTGCCTCTACTAGAAGGAGAAAGGCAGCAAGGATTCCCTCTTCTGTATCTCTCCCATTGCCTTTTATGATGCCAAGTACCTAAAAATGACTAACAACTATCAATGGTTTGTCACTTCGTAATTTTTTAAATGTTGGACAAGGAATAGGAAATTAGTGTTTTCCCCACAATCCTAATGAGATAGTTACTTTTCCCATTTTACAGATAGACCAACAGAGGCTTAGTGAATTTAGCCAACTTGGTTAAACTTATTCAGCTCAGGAGAGATGGTACCAATTTTCAAACCTACTTCTGAATGCCTCTAAAGCCCATCTCTTTCTTCTGTACCATGCCGCCTTCCTAATTTGTCACTTAGGTGAACTCATTGAATTCTTACGTTGCTGTCTCAAGAAATATCTGTTGATTGATGACATTTTCAGTAGCAGTGTGGTCCGGGGAAAGGGTTTCCCACAGCTGAATTTGATGAAAGGCCCCTGCTGTGCTCAGAGAGGTTAAAACTGCTTCAAACTTCCCCTTCTCACAAAAGCATCAGTCTCAATCCCAAGACCTGTACAATATATAACGTGAAGTCTTACACATCGTTGCAGAGTTAAACGTAAAGGCTGAAGTAGTAAAGTCCAAGCTCCAGACCTCCCATCTAGGGTAAGGATGAAGTGCTGGGGTTTCCACCATCACTCTGCTTCCAGAGGTGGTCTCTGGTCATCCTTCAGCCACATGTGAGTTCAGCTATCTAGAATGACCTGCTTTGACTTCATCTCCTGATAAACTCCTGATAAGTGGACCATTAGCATATCAACATACAGCACTGCAATCCCCAGGGACCCTGGGCACCGTGATGACACAAGACAAGCCCTAGACCCTCTAGAATCAACAAACTGGTTTCCAGGTACATGTCTCCACTATCTAGTAGTATACTTGTGGACAAAAGACTCAACATTTTTTGGCCTGTTCACTCAGACATACTATGAGAATTACAGCACCTCCCCTGCCTTCCCCACAGGGAATTAAGAGAAACAAGAGAGATCACACAACAGAAAAGCTGAAAACCCCTGTCTTTACCATAAGGTGAAGAGTCACTGTCATTGGAGGAGGTAGCATGCTGCACAGACAAAGTTTCAGGTGGGAAATCTGAGGACCTGGAGCTCCTGGCTGAGCTGACAAATCTCTTCATGGTGTAACAGCCAGGATGCTCTGGGCTCATCAATCCTATTAGTCAGGAGGATATTTACAATTGTGCTTCATTTAGAAATAGCCTATTCTAACTAGCAGAAAGTTCTAGAAGAGAAACTCCAGAAGCCAGGACACACGTGGGGTAGCCTATAGTCTCTCAGGTCAATTTTAGCTACAACATCATGGGATTCTAGGGTTCTAAACATAGTACTTACCACACCAGTCACTACTCCTCAGCCTTGGTGCCTGAAACATCTCTTTTCCATTGCTTTTCATTTTCTTTTTATTTCTGTTGTTATTTTTAACATCCTGATTTAAGTGCATTTGAATCTTCTAGGCCACCACAAATCCTCATTTGAACCATGCTATCTATAAAACACACCAATAAACAATCATTTTGCTTTGATCTTAGTAAGTCGTAGAATTTCAGAGCTGATAAAAAAAACTCAGAAATCAAAGCCAGCCTCATACACTACAGATGGTAAGACAGAGACCCAAAGAGAAAAAGACAGTCTGAAGATCACACATCTAGCTGGAGACAGAGCCAGGATAGGACCTCGGAGCTCCTGATTTGCAATCCATCCCTGTCCATTTCTGAATCTCTGTTCTTCCAGCTATAGAAGGAAAATAGTAATACTATGGTCCTACAACATTCTATATCATGTTATGTGGGGGGAAAAAAACTTTGCTATAATTATTATATTTCCCAAATTTTAATAATAGCAAAATAATGTTCGTCTTAAAAAGTGCTGGAAAGATTATTAGGAGTCTAGGAACACTGAGTAACCTTTGCTAGTGCCAACAAAATCAGTACAATTTGAACTAGGATGTTCAGACTTGTAATTTGTACACTACATAAAACTGTCCAGTTAAGGGGCTGGTGAAAGCCTGTATACACCAACTGTAAGCCTTTAAAGCCACACAATTAGAGGTTGAGCCTGATAGGGCATAGGAAAACTCAGTCACGTAAAACTAAAAAACTCATTTTTTGAAGTAGGCAAAAATACTTGGAAGTATGCATTAAAGGGTCCTCAGAAAACAAAATGGCTTTTCTTGATGCAGCAGAGGTTAAGACTGCAAAAAGAGGCCCTAGAGTTCCATGGTCAAGAAAAGGGACTGAGCAGTCAAATACTGAGATTTAAATTCTACTGTGGCCACTTACAAACACTGGGATTTTGAGCAAGTTCTGTGACCTCTTAGCTCAGGTTCCTCATCTACAGAACAGGAATCAAAATACTATCTTTCTTATAGGGTGTTCATGAGATCTACATTAGTTCTTGCAAATTGCTTTAAACAATGAATAGTACCCAGTTAGTTCTCGTTGAAGGTTAACTCCTATTCCATCAACGCAAGAAGAGAATGCTGAGTTGGTGGTGAATTGGTAAATCTTGGCACAGCCTGAGTCTCTAGACATGAGTCTCAGAAATTCATCTCCTGAGATCTTCATGCCATTGAGAATTTAGGAGTATAAAGAATGTTATGTTATATTTTCCAACTCCAGTTCTTTTCTTTCATGGTTTTATTTTTTTTTAATTTTACTAGTGCATTGCAATCATACATCTTGAAGGATTTCAGGATGGTCAACGTATTCATGCACTCATCAGTCAATTAGCACTCCCCAATTCCTACCCCCCCTGCCTCACCCCTCCCTCCTTCCCATTTTCAGCACAGTAGTTGTCTTTGATATCTTTGTGTAAGTCCATCCTGTGCTCCAGTTTGTTTCCCTCTCCTTCCCTCCTGTCTCCCCCAGTCAGTCCGCCATCTTCGCTCATCTGAGGTTTTCTCTCTTTGTCTGTGGTCCCTCCTGTGTAGGGTCGTGGCTCATCCTCCCCTGACCTCAGCACTGGGGTACTCTGGGGTGGGGCCAGGGGCTTGCCCGCCCCACGTCCCCAGTGCCAGGCTGAGGGGTTCTCCGGGGGCGGAGCCGAGGGCTCACCTGCCCTGTGTCCCCAGCGCCGGGGGTCTACGGGAACTAGGCCAAGGGTTCACCTGCCCCCCCCTTGTCCCCAGCGCCGGGGGATCTCCAGGGGCGAGGCCAAGGGCTCACCCTCCCCGCGTCCCCAGTGCCGGGGGGGAGGGGTTCTCCGGGTGTGGGGCCAAAGGCTCACCCGCCCCGTGTCCCCAGTGGCAAGGGGAAGGGTTCTCTGGGAGCCAGGTCAAGGCCTCACCCGCCCCCTTCCCCAGCACTGGGATGACGGGTTCTCTGGGGGCAGAGGTCAAGGGCTCACCTGCCCCGCATCCCCAGTGCCAGGGTGAGGGGTTCTCTGGGGTCAGGGCCAAGGGCTCACCCGCCCCACTTCCCCTGCGCCAGGGGGTCTCCGGGGACAGGGCCAAGAGCTCACCTGCCCCAAGTCCTCGGTGCCAAGGGGAGGGGTTCTCTGGGGTCGGGGCCAACGGCTCACCTGCCCAGTGTTCACAGCACCGGGGGTAAGGGTTCTCTGTGGACAGGGCCGAGGGCTCCAGTTCTGGAACTCTGTGGCATGATGGAAACTTTCTGTTCTCGGAGCATTCATAGAGAATGGGACAGGTGAGAGCAAAGCCTGAGAACTCTTTGAGGATAGTACCATGAACATGTTTGGTAGTGCAAACACACCAGGAGGAGCAGTGTGGGAGGCCAGACGACACCTCTGGTGCTTTGGGCAATGGCCAGCCTGTTGCTTGGCCACTCTGACCCCCCCACCCATGGTATTCCTGCCTCTGCCCTCATCCTTCCTGTGAGGCTCTGTACAAATTCCCAGTCCTCTACATCTCTTAGTTTCTCCATCTGTAAAAAGAGATGTGGTCTAAATGATCCCTATGTCTCATCCAGCTTAACTTTTTTCCAATTATTCTACCTACAAACCTGCCCTCAATGAGAAGATATCATATTTGAGTCCTAGAGGAACTCACACAAAACAACTACAAGATATTAAGCAACTGGTGCTAAATACCCAGGAGTGACATCATCATTATTTCACATAAAATTATAGAGGCCCAAAGCACACTCTCGCTGTATAGGAAAATAAAATCTTTCAAATTATCAGTAGGTGCATTGGAGCTGGTTAGGAAGATCTGCCCAGGCCCTGGGTAGATTTAGGAACATCCCAGCCAGGCCTTTCCTAGGGTCTCCACTCTCCCCATTTGGTACCACTGGAGTTGCTCACTGTTCCCCAGAGAACTGAGGTTCTGCTTCTTCAGATCTCTACAGATTACCAAAGATTTTCTCAATTGATTGCAGATATAGTCAGTACTCAAGACCCACTAAGTATGGCAAGACTTCTGACACTGAACGAAATAATGCTTAGACTCGGCAAAAGGAAGGAATATCAGGTGATGTTAAAGCTGTGGCCAGAACTTCTTAAAGAAATCCCAGGAGATTCCCCATCATTTTTGTAAATTATCCAGGGTAGCTCTGTAGGGGAGTATCTCACTTAAAGATGATCCAAAGTAAAATCTGCCCATATCAAATATAGATCTTAACAATAGAAGGCACTTAATGTATGCTTCTTGAATAAATAAATTTATTGAGCTATGTGGGGCTTTTTGCTCTACAAATAAACTCATATCCAGATTCCATCAAAGGATCTTCTGGGCACATTAATATTTGTTTATGGTCTTGGTTGGTTATTCTCTGTTTGCCACAGCCCCCAACTATCTTTCACCCTTCTCTCCACTCTATGCACCGGAGCATCGTTTGATTCTTTTCAATGGGAGGCACCAGTATGAAAGAGAAGTGTAAGAGTGAGAGAGAAGGTGGCCTGTATATCTTACCTCCCATTGGATTCCCATTCTCAGACCATCTTAGTTCTGGCTTTGGCTGCTTTCCCCCTCAGCTCTAGCTCCTGAGATGCAGCCCAGCTTCTAGGACTCCAGTTCTCACCAGCATCCACTAGAACCACTGTTCTCTTACATTTCTCCCCAGGCCTAATGGCCTCTCCTGGTTGCAATTCCCTGGATACACAGCTCCTGTTGGTTTCCCTGGCCCTGTCCCTCCTCTGAATATAACTTCATTAAACTCTCTTCTGCTGAAATGGATCTACAGTCCTAACTATTTGGCCATGGGAAAGGCTGAGGAGTCAGCATTAGGCTACAATAGCTGCTTTTAAGAATCATTAGAGCCACAGAAAAGTGTCTCTAGAATTGAATTAAAGCCAGTGGAAAAACTAAGATTCAATTAACAGGTTTTATAGGAATACGTTTGTTACAGAAGTTCCCTTGGAGTTCTTACCAAAACTATGTGGAACCAACTTTCTTGGAGTAGTAAAGACGCTGAATGTTTCCTCTCTTGTCCCACCATTACATGGTGAATTAGCAGGTCAGAGAATTTTCCCAGCCCCTCAAATCCTTCAGAAAGTCCCTTCCCAAAGGAAACACTAGCAATACTACAGATGAATGTGGCAATGTGCTTTATTGGGCTGCAGCTGAGAAACCCACATGGACCCAGCACACGCTGGTATTGTATGGTGTGGCAGAGTAGTGGAGGGCTATCAAACCTTACAACATGCCAGGTACTCAAAGCTGATGTCCACCCACCTCCTTGACCATCCAGGACTTCTGCATCTGGGACAGAAACATCGAGACTACATTTCTTTGTTCTGCTTCTTAGATCCTATGAGTTGACTATTACTTCTTTTTTCCTCCCTTCATTGGAGATGCCAAGAGAGGCATAGAGATTCATTCTATCATCCCCAAAGACATGGAAACGTGCGCAATTTCCCAGTCTCAGAGGTCTTTGCAGCAATGGACAAGGTGGACTCTTCCTTTCTTGCTACACTAGATTTGAGGAAGTTGACTGTGAGTCCTACCCAGGGCATCTCTTAGACTGTAAATGTAGACTGATAACCATCTTCATATGGGCATAATCCTTTTACCTTTATCCACTGATAAACAGAAAGATATTTATTGTGTCTACTTTATGCCAACTATACATACAAACACTAAGGATACTGAATAAGATATTAAAGTTAAACTGAATAAGATATTAAAGTTAAAAATAAGTTTAAAACCACAAATATTAATATAATTCAGACAGGGAGAAATGCTCTAAAGAAAAGCAAACAGAAATGGCCACAGAGTGCTGAGGGCAGGAGAATGATGCGATTTCAGAAAAGCTGGGCAGGAGAGATGTCTCTGAGAGGAAACCAGAAACCTACTGCGTCCACATCCGAAGCTTGATGTCTTACTTCACGGGGTGGGCCCGGCCTGCACACCCTCTGCCTCTACTCACACCACACTGCATGACCACATAGGAACTTCTCATTGTTTTCCATCTTCACTAAGGTATATTTGACAAATAAAAATTGTAAATATCCAAGTTCTACAACATGATGACTTGGTAAACATGTACATTGTGCACTGATTACCACAATCAAATTAGTTAACAGCTCCTTTACCATCACAAAGTTATGGTGTGGGGGGAGGATTAGAGGGGTAAGGACACCTAAGATTTACTCTCCTAGCAAATTTCAAGTGAATAATACAATACTTGTCAAGGAAATTGTAGTCATCATGCAATACATTACATTCCCAGAATATGTTCGTCTTTTTTTTTCTAGTGGTGCTGGGGATTGAACCCAAGGGCATTCTACTTTTGAGCTACATCCTCAGTCCTATTTTAATTTTTATTTAGAAACAGGGTCTCACTAAGTTGCAGAGGGCCTCACTAAGTTGCTGAGACTGTCCTCGAACCTGCAATCCTCCTGTCTCAGCCTCCCAAGTACTGGGCTTACAGCATGTACCTCCACTCCTGGTAGAACTTGTTCATCTTATTACAGAGACGTTATACCCTTTGACCAACATCTCCTCAGGTCCCCCATCATCCTCTGACCCTGGCAACCATCATTCTACTCTCAGCTTCTGCGAGTCTATTGAAGAATGAGTGGATAAAGAAATATAATGTTTATATACATCAAAATATTATTCTGTCATTTAAAAATGAAATCCTGCTATTTGAAGCAATATGGATGGGCCTGAAGGACATTATGCTAAGGGAAATAAGCCAGTCCCAGACCTTCTCTCCAGACTGCTGTCCCTTCCCGCTGTGGTTCCCTAACCAGGCTCCTCATCTCCCATCCTCAGATCACATATCTCTCCTCATAAATATGTCCTGATTCCTTACCTCTGCCTCCACCACAGTTTTCTTTCAGCCTTCCGAGAATATTGTTCCCATGTACACTTATTAAACCACTTTTAACACCATCTAACATTGTACTCAAATGAGTGCTGCGATGGTCTTCCTTCTTATTAGACTGCAAGCTCCCCTTTGTGCGCCTGGCCTTTCTCACTGTGCTTGGCCTCCAGTACAGTGAAACAAAACAAGCTATCATCCTCACAACACCTCCGGGAGTTTAGATAATGCTTATTCTGACTTTATAAATGGGGAAACAGAGACTCAGAGAAGTAGATTCACTTACATAAGGTCACACAGTGAGTAAGATGGTTGAAGCTGGAATTTACAACTGGGTTTTCTGAAGCCAAATCCTACAGTACAGAGTTAGCGTCCAGCTAATTAGGGGGAAAGGGAATCTGGGCTTGGAGCACCACAGTCCCTGGCAGGCTCTGCACAGGTGTCACTTTGAGCCTCCACAGATCTCTGTGTGACCCCCTTCCCCGCCGGCCAGAAACTGAAGCTTATCTGTGGTATTTAAAAGTCCAAGAAATTGGGCAAAGTTTCATGATGGGGATGGAGAATGTTGTCTGCTTCTGTCAAATTTCAAAATCTTGCAGTAGTTGTCTTATTGTTTTAATATTTTTATTCTAAAAATACATTCCCTACCCTCACCAGGAAATTCCCTTTTGTCACTGAAATAGTCCAAGAAAATCCCTGGAGAGATCAAAAGAGTCAACTCAAGGTGAAGAGTTTAGGGTAGCCCCTGTGTCTCTCATCCCTGAGAATTCCCTAGGGCCACAGCAGCAAAGCACCAACTGGGGGTCATGAAGGTGATTTTAAAAGTTATTCTTAGCCAGGCACATGCTTGTCATCCCACTACTTGGGAGGCTGAGATAGGACGGTTACAGGTTCAAGGCCAGCCTCAGCAATTTAGCAAGACCCTGTTTCAAAATAAAAATTAAAAATGGCTGGTGGTTGAATCCCCAATATAGCCACACAAAAGAGCTATTCCTCTGCCACTACTGTAGGGAAGGGAGCCTCAGGTGAACACTTGCCATCCCAGGTGAGAATCCCAGACCCACCATGTCCCACCAACACCTGTGTGTATAAGAAGCCAAAGCCCCTGTCCCCTGGTTCCAATCCCCAGCACTTTAGACTCAGTTTCCCCTAACCTCTTCCCTGGCAGCTGTTGTCTCCATTGATCCATCCTCTATTGCCAGAGACTTCGTGGGCCCTGGCACAGTTGCTTCACCGGGCCTTCTCCTGATTAATCCATTGGAGGGCAGGCTCTCACCTCACACCTACACATTCCCTGCAATGTTTCACATGCTGCATTGCACACAAAGTAGATGCCTAAAATGCAGGTGAGTGGCTGATCCTCCCGGTATGAGTCACCTGCATACAGCACTGGAGCTCCAATCCTGAGATCCATCCTCCCGAGACAGAACCATCCACACCCTAGTGCCATGTTCTGAGGAAGGGAGGGAAGCACTTTCCTGAGATTACTGTCTGGGTCAGGACTAAGGAAGGGACCATCTATTTGGAAAGTGAGCCCCAAAGCATCCCCTGCACGTATGTCATGGCACTGACACAGGCCATGGCCTTGACTTCTAGCTACCTTTCCATCAGGGCATCTGCTGCAGAAGGGGTTTGCCTAAACTGGGACATGTTGAAACTGTTCTGCATCTCTCCTTCAAAGATGCCTGGGTAGGAGACAGGAAAGAATAGTGCTTTTCCCAACTGTGACTTTGTTCAAATCTGAAATTGCTCTGTAATTTGGAAGTTGCCTTCCTGAAGCTTGACTGCCTTTCAGGCAGCATCTGTGCAAAAGAGAAGGAACTATTGAACAAGGAGGGGGCACCCACTCTTGGAGAGCTTGTCTATGATGTATATAGGAAGACTCTCTCTAGAACCAAACAAATACAAGGTGGACTTTCCACTTTGCCTTCCTCTGAAATATGCCCAAGAAGATCCACAAGTAGTCAGGAAAGGAAAATAGTTGACAGACTTGTGTCACCCAACGTGGACTGGTGTCTGCTGGTCCCATCTCACTCTCCCAGGTATGTTAACAAAGTACCATGATGTAAAACTAAAGAAGCTCCTGTCTCCTGACGTTAGCATGACCTTGCCCTTCCCACTGTCTTTGGAGAGCCTGCTCAGGGATATGTCACTTTGGTTCAGCCATGCTTCTCAGGGTCTTTTCAGGGGCATCCAGGACTGCCTGGTAAATATCACCCCGAGGAGGTGAGTGGCCTCCTGGTACCCATGTAAAAACAATGCATCAATGAGACAGGCTCGTGACACTTACTTATTCAAAGCAAAACCTGTCATCAAGGTCATAAGAAACCCTCAGACTTTCTCATTGGGGAACCTAGTTGTGGACACTCCAAGAGAACCAGCCGATGACAACCATGCAGGAGATATACATAGATGCCCAGAGGACAAATCAGACTTGCCTAAGAGACCACGGCTCCACAAATCTTCCAGATCCATGTGTCTCACGTCCACTTCCTCATAACATCCTTTTCTTTAACTGCAGCCTCAGCTAAGGCAGATGGTAAACTGCTCAAAACTCCCCCCCTTTCTCTCTCTCTCTCTCTCTCTCTCTCTCTCTCTCTCTCACACACACACACACACACACACACACACACACAAACACACACACACACACACATACACACACACACACACACACACACACGAGAAGCAAACAGACACCCAGCATAGGCAGGTCCTGACTGCCTGCATTCTGAATGTGTGTGTTTTATGGGTCTACAGTGAGATAGATGGATGAGCACAGATGGAAGTGAATGGGCCCAAAGCCTTTAGAATCCTGCAAGGGAATCGGTGGGCCACTGCAAACTCACACCTCTTCTGGGAAACCATATCTGACAAGCAGCTGCACCACTTGCAGTTCTTTCCTGCCCTCTAAGCTGGGATTCTGGGCAGTGGGACCACCTGTTAAAGAGGGGGCCTCCATATGACAAGTGAGATTCTTCTAAAATGCCTCTGTGGAGGTGGCCAGCACCCTTGGACCAGGCCCAGGCTGGGGGATGGTCTAGAGGATATGTTTAGATATATAGCTTGGTCCCAAAAGTATGGATGTGGACGTGATTTCTGGGTTTTGGCAGATGATAAAAATGAATAATCACTCACAGAAGAATGATTACAAAGTAATTCACATTGAAAAGGTCTGAGCCAAAATCCTTCTCTCTTATCTTTAGTGCATAGCATATGATTTAGTTTGGAAAAAATGGGGCAATAATATATCTATCAAGTCATTGTGGGGAGGCATGGCTGAAGAGTCCTATCTTCCTCTAGTGCTCTGCAGAGGCTGTCCCATGCAACATCAGGTATGCTAAGTCCATTGCCATGAGTCACCCTCCAGCCTCTTTGTCTCCAGGACCCCCAGCCATGGACTGCTGATCTGCCTTGAATAGGAACACCTGCCACTCCAACTTCTCACCTGTCTCCCATCCCCTTGTCCAGTGCCAACAAGTACCTGCATCCTTTTGCAAATTTCCAATATCTGTATCTCTTAGTTCTCCCCACCTACCTCAGTTCTGTGCAGACATTAGACCATCACCCATGTCTCCTATGTTGATAGAAAAATTGGACCTTTGCTCAGTACTCCATAAATTAAAAAAAAAGCCAAATGAATATGTTTTGTCTTCAAAATGCTGCTTTATTATGCATTTTATGGAAGGTCTGGCAAGATTTTGGTTATGGTTGAGTAATGTTATTTTCTTAACACAACTGCAAAAACTGTGCAATCTTGAGAAAAACCCTGCCTGAGAGCAGGCCCACAACCTTGAGTACTGTTTAAGAAAGCAGGCTCTGGAGATCTGCTTCCTGGGCAGACCTTCACTCTCTCCTCTGTATAAAAAGATTTGATTTCATACCTGTAATCCCAATACTTGGGATGCTGGAACAGGAGGATTGCAGGTTCCAGGCCAGCTTCAGCAACTTAGGGAGTCCCTGTTTTATTTTATTTTATTTTATTTATTTATTTATTTATTTATTTTGCGGTACCGGGGATTGAACCCAGGAGCATTCTACCTTCAAGCTACACCCCCAGCCCTATTTTTTATTCTTTATTTGGAAACAGAGTCTCACTAAGTTGCAGAGGGCCTCACTAAGTAGCTGAGACTGACTGCGAACCTGCGATCCTCCTGTCTCAGCCTTCCAAGGACTGGGATTACAAGCATGTGCCACCACGCCCAGCAAGTCCCTGTTTTAAAATAAAAAATAAAAAGGGCTAGGGTGTAGCTCAGAAGTAGAATGCCCCTGGGTTTAATCCCCAGTACCAAAAAGGGGGAGGGGTAGTGATTCCCATAGGATATCAAAGACGGACAAGCCAAACACTAACTAGCACATACCCTGAAGAAGAATCCGCTTGCTCTGGCAGTATGAGCACCAGGGGCCTCATCCCAGGAAGAATCAAGGCAGGGTTAGCCCATGGATCCCCACTGAATCACCTCCTCTGATAGAAGTTTCTAATAGACAAATACATAGAGCTGGAAAGCAGATAAGCAATTGCTTGGGGCCAGCGGTGAGAGAGGGGTGTGCAAGGGGAGAGGAATGGAGAATTGCTAATAATGGTTATAGAATTTTTTATGTGATGAAAATATTCTAAAATCAATTGTGCGGTTGATTGCATAACTCTATGAACATACTACGAGTCACTGGATTGCACATTTTAAATGGGAGAATATCTCAAGCAAGTGTTTTTTTTTTTTTTAAGATGCCCATGGATGTGGATTTGGGAAGCTGTCACTCTGCTCTGCAAGGTTCACTTCACAAAAACTTTGGGAATCATATAACTAAAGTCATTGTGAAAGCACATAGACTTCTTCATTCAGGAGAGGTGACTGGAGAGCTCAAATCCTCATACCTCCCATAGGTATGTTCTCCCCATGTCTTCCAATGGCCATGTGGATTAGCTATGGTGGCCCATGTTTGAGGCATCCACTGGCAAAGAAGAATCCTCTTTGCTTTCATGGGAAGGTGATTGATACCTCTAGCAACTAAGTGTCATTTGCCCTCAACTTTCATCAACCAAGTTAATCTACCCCAGATCCATAGGCAACCCAACTGCAGAATGAAGTAGAACCAGACTTTGTTTTATCTTGCCAAAAGAATGGTGTGATAAGTCCTGTTGCCAATGGCTCAATCCACATTATTATTAAGAAATAAAAATCAGTGCCTCTTCATCCTAGACATAACCACAGTACTTTTATGGATCCAAATTTTGAAAGCTATGATAGCGAACATCTTGTTCATGTTGATTTTGGCAACTTCCAAAGATGTTGTGTATATCTTCCTGCCGCCGCTAAATCTCCCAACCTTGCCACTTCATCAAAGACTCCAAATTTATAAAGAAAATCTGCATAAGAAAAATTCCCACTCCTCATAAAACTAAGATCTCCACATACAGGAATGTTATATGGAAAAAGTATTTCCCAATGAAAGTTCTGAAAAACATTTAAACAATGATTATCTCATTGTTTGGGTACCAAGTAAAGAATAAATGTGTATAATAGGGAATAAGTTTCAAGCTCTGTGCTCATATACAACAATGGAAGAGAACCCACTCCAGTGTAAGCACCTGGAGGGATCAGGGTTTAATGAACTGTGTAGACCCAGAAACTAGGAGAATTCCTGGAACGTGGAAGACCATAAATATTTGCTGAAAGACTAAATGGAAGACTTAGCCACATTGGGGGCCACATAGTAAGATCTGTGCGCCAACACTGAGTAGAATTTCCAAACTGCATTCTCTCTTTCACTTTTGATATCTATAAATACATATGCACACACACACACACACACACACACACACACACACACATGCACAAACATGGTCATCTTTTCTTTGCAAAAAAAAAGAAATAAAATGTTTGCTATTCCATGTGATAATTAAAGATTAGAGAGATCAGTAAAGACCCAAGTTTCTCACTCTGGTATTCACTCATTTTAAGAGATTACATATTTGAGGCAGGCTAAAATAAAAGTACACGGTGCCATGAGTTATCTTTTGGTTACAACTTGAAACTTCAAATAAGCTTTGAAAATTGGGGATTGGAAGCATATAGTCAACTGTCTGCTTTTTCCCCCTACCTGTTTTGTTGTTGTCGTTTACTTTTTATTTAGCAAATTAAGACATAAAATCAGCCTATTTAGACTCTCATGATTTTCTGCAGAGAAAACACAGAGAAAGACAAAATGATGTCAGGGCAAATCCCATTCACTAACAGACACTGCAAGCTCTCAAACCTACATCCCTAGTTGCTCATATTTATCTCCAACCTAATTTAGCGGACACATGATTGTTGAAGACTAAACTCAGGGATCATTTTCATATATGTGTTTCATTGGTTTTTATGAGTTCTTGGTGTCCATAAAGTTCTAGAATTCCTTTGCAAATAGCAAAAACATACTTCCTCTTTGCGGGGTACCAACTGTTCATACCAAAGACACAGTGAAGTATTCCTGGTCTTTGAGTCCCTGGAGGCCAACATTCCATTAGCATGGAGACAATCAGGCATTAATAAAAGTAGCGTTTCTCCACTGAAGGGAAAGACACATGGGGTTTTAACCTGGCTGATCTTAGAAATCACTGCTGGCTAATGAATTGCCTCAATGACCAAAAAACACTGGTCATATACACTAAAGCTTCAGTAAATTCATTTTAAAGGATAGAAATCAGGATTTATTTTATACTTTCAGATTTTCTGATTTACATATACAAGAAAAGAGCTAGCGCCCAACATTTTTCTAAGATGTTCTTTCCTCCCATTACCCTTTTCGGGATCCCCTATATCAGTCATGCAAGGTGTATAATGCAAACTACAACACAATTTGCTTTTACCTCAAATGGACTAACAAGAGTCAAATAACACATTACAAAATGTGTCCTAACAATACATTATAAAATGAGGTGTTGGCCCACCCATGTAGGAATAGCAAAGGAAATCTTTCAAAAATCAGATTTTCAATCTTTAGTCCATCATTAAAGTTGAAAAATATCTGAGGCTGAGAAGATCTGGAAGAAAAAGATTTCTTTCTCAAAACAGCAGGCATCGCCACCACTGATACATACATTCCATGAGAGAAGGAAGGTGTTATATCCCTTTGACCTCATACTGAGTGTGTAAGTATGGGAGGCTTTAGGACAGCTCATAGAGCATGATGCGAGGTCTAAAGTTCTGTGTCCCAGCTTGGAGAAACCCAAAAGAAAAAGGCAATGATGGACTGGCTCTCCTGAAAGCAGGCAGAGGAAATATGGCTGTTCTGGAAATGGCCTGGGTTCAAGCTGCCCTTAAATTCAGTGAGAACTTTGAAGAAAGATACCAAACTATGCCATCTTGTGAAAAGTCTGCCTACGAAGACCTCCTGGAAGCAGGTAGAAAAGTTAGCCCCCCAAAAGGCTGGACATCAACATATAGAGTATTAAGTGACCAATTTAAAAGGCATCAGTTGTGTTAGGGGAGCAGGAGTTGATCCCCAGTATAAAGGTGTCTCTAAAGAACCCACAAAAACACTCCAGAAGAAAAATATTAAGCTTCAAATCAACTCAGAAAGCAAGATATTTGATCATTACCATCCCATCAAGTAGCACCTTTGTCATTCCTTAACTTTTCCACACAATCCCCTTTTGATCCCTAGAAGAACCAAACTAGACTAGGGGTAGAGATGGAGGGAGTTGTACAAGACAGGAAATAGAGGACACCACCACAGACACCTACCTCCAATTGCAGGCTTCTCTACCTGAAGTATTACTGAGCTGTAAGGGGAGAAACTTCAATATAAAATGAAATTCAAATATTTGATATTCTACTGAACTAAAAAAAGAATTACTAAAATAATATTATTTTTGAAACTGATCAGAAGACTTTGTCTCAGTGACAAAAATGTTATGATACCTGCTAAATATTTCATCTAGAAATAAGGAAAGGCAGCCCACTGAATGGACTTAAAGAGACAGTAGGGGGAACTAAGTATTTTTAATGCTTATAGGACATGGAATGTCACTTTTTCAACATATCAGCGATATGAAAACATGTATAAACCCAAGTCTACCTAGCCAGAGTGTTCATACTCTCAGCCAGCTACACTCCAGACATTTATACAGCACCTGCCACACCCCAAGTGGCTTTCACATACTTTGCTTGTATTTAATTGTTTAATCCTCATAAAAACCCTAAGAGTCAGGACTAATTATTTTACTACCTTATAAATGATGAAGCTGAGGTAGAGAGGAGCCCTTGTCCAAGGTCATCCGACAAGTAAATAGGAAGTCCAAGATTCAAACCCAGGTAATTTGGTTCTAGAGTCTGTGCCTGCAAGGACTGCACCTGCTGCCTGGTTCAGTTGTACAATTCAGTGAGCAGAGTGTGAGCTCTTGGGCTCAGCTGCCCAGGACTAACTCGCACTCCCCTGAGTTCTTGGGATTTACACGCCCTCTGTATACTCATCTGAAATGATTAACTGCAGGAGCTACAGCATAAGGTATGCTCATCTGTGAAATGATGATTAACTACAGTAATTACCGCATAAGGTGGATTCAAAATACCAAATTAGATAACCCATGTAAAACATATCTTGGTATAATCACTGACACATAGTTAATATGCAAAGGTATTTACAATAATGATCAGCTACCACCAAACTCAAGCTTTCAGAAATATGCCCCCAATTTGCCCTCATATTCTATTTTGGGGCTTAAGTGTTAGTCATGGTCCCAGGAGGAATACAATCTAGAGATTAACTAAAGAGGATTTAGGGGGATGGACCCAACCTAAAATGGTAGTTTCTTAGGAGTAGCAACAGTCAGAAGTTGTTATTATTTCTGAGCCTAAAAGGCCAACAGAAAGGAACCAGGACCCAGATAGAACTGTATACATGAGAGGAGTACCCCCTCATCTCCCAAGGATTCCTGCAAAAGACTCTTGTCTCCCTTTGTTTGTACTCTTCCCCAGTGGAGTCTATTCCCAACACATTGCCCAGTAGTTGCTGTCATATATAGAGGAATGCAGCCTCTACCAGAGACTGAGAGGTGGAGGCCAGGGAAGAGGTACGAATGAGTGCCCCCATATCTCTCTCTTCCTGCCCTCCTATCTCTTATTGTACTAGTGCTGGACAAAATACAACTGAGAGGCAGAGAGTGCATTGGTCAGGGTTCACTAGAGTAAAAGAACTCACAGAACACGTATATAGTAAAATGGGATCTATCAAATCAGTAGTCCCAAGTTGCCAACTGCACATGGAGAGCTGAGGAACCAGGAGCTGGTCAAGTGGTCTAAGACTGGAGTCTTAGAATCAGAGCGACCACTAATTCAGTCCCAGTCATAAATGGAAAGGCCAGGAAACTCTCCAGAGAAATTATGGTGAAGGTCCAGTTCGAAGAACTGAAGGCCAATATCCCAGAGAAGAGCAGAAGCACTTTCTTCAGGAAGAACCACGCATGCCTTCACGCGGCTCTCTCTCTATTTTTATCCAGGTCCTGAGCCTATCAGAACCATGCTGCCTACATTCAGGGCAGGACTTCCCCTTCAATCTGCCCTTACATAAACCAATCATCACATCAATGCACCCAAAGTCACATAATCATAGGTGGTTCATGATCCAATCAAGTTGACAATCCAGATAAGCCATCACAGAGGGTAAAGGAGTCCCAATGGAGCCCTCAGTCAGAGTGAGTCTTCTGTGGAATAGAGCAAAGCAGAGAATAGTAGAATATGAATCTGCCCAGAGAGGCAAATGGAGAATAAGTCATATAACACAGCCTGTCATCCTAAATGTTTCCACAGTTCTGTTTTAGTCAGCATTTTTGTCATTGTGACCAAACTACCTGATAAGTACAACTTAGAGGAAGAAAGGTTTATTGGTTCATGGTTTTAGAGTTTTCAGGGTTTCAGCTCATGGTTGGTGGGCTTCTGGGCAGAAGTGACTCGGCAGCAGGGCTTTAGAGCATGGCAGAAGAGGGAAAACCACTCTCACCTCATGGCCCCCAGGAAGAGGGAGCCAGGGACAGATAGTGCCCAGGGCCACAGCCCCAGGGATCTGCCTCCTCCATCCACTCCCAGCTCCAAACTTGGCTGCATAGCCTAACTCATGAGCTTCTCTTGTGGACATTTTACATCCAAACTATAAGGAGACCCTCAGAAGTATGATCAGCAGCAACATAGCCCTGTAATCAATGCAGTGATTAGGCATTTAGTCCATAAATAGTGCTGCCAGTAATGTGTGAAGAAGAGACCAATCTGTATGTAGTCAAATTGTCAATTCCATTGAAGACAGTTTGCTTCCTTTTCTATGACTGAAGGGTCATAGTGGTGAACTGCTGCCAAGTGGCCAGCTAGCCACCTCTCAATACACAATCACCAGCATGATGTCTTGGTGGCTGCTCAGCATTGATGTACTGCTGGAAGACTGAGTACTCCACAGCCAAATCAGCCCTGAGAAGTTGTGCCCATCAGCCCAGGCACAAGCACCACCCACCATCATGCCCCTGCTGGTTAGAACCCTGATGTACCAGAACTGCAGAGCCAAGGAGGAGGCTGGCCAACAGCTGCAGATAGGTCCACCTGCTGCCTGGTGACTGAGATCTCTCTCTGCAAAGGGGACATTTGGAGGTACATTCCCATGGGATTCAAATATCCTCACATTCTGAAGCTACTCTGAGATGTACCTCCATATAATTCTCCCCCAAATTTCCTTACCAGTAATCATCCCACCTAATCAAAATTAATAAAACCCAGAAGGCCATGGAAAAATACACTGGAAATGCTTAAAAGAAAAATCTGTCCAGTGAAAATATCATTGAAAAATGAAAGTGAAATAAAAACAGTCTTAGGCAAATTGAACCTAAGAGAAACTTTAAAAAAAAAAGAAGAGCAAATTAAACACAAAGAAAGTATAATATAGAAATAATAACTATAAAATAGAAATCAGCTAAATAGAAAACAGATAAATACGAGAAAAAATCCACAAACCAAAAAATAATAAATCCCTAGCAAAAATTATCAAGAAGAAAATAGAGAAGACATTAACTTTGCAATATCAGAAATAAGAGGGGAAACATAACAAAGATTTTACAGTCTTTAAAAAATGTTCAGGGATTTTACAAGCAACTTTTTCCAAAACAGTCCACAAAGTAGTGAAAATGGAAATATTATTTTAAAAGTAAAATCTTCCAAAATAGAGCAGGAAGAAATAGGAAATCAAAATTCCTACCTCTAATAAAGAAATTAAATTTGGAATTACAAAAGCTTCCAGGCCCAAATGGCTTCACTGGTAAATTCAACCAAACATTTATGAATGAAATAACACTGACCTTGAACAAATCAATTTAGAGGATAAAAGAACAAGCGGATCAAACTCATTTTCTGATGCCAGCAGTACCTTAAATCAAAAACCTGATAAAGAAACTCTTCTCAAGAAAAGAAAATCACAGGTCAGTATTCCTCCTGAAATTACACTGAAAATCTTAAATAAATTATTATCAAAAGAAACCTGAAAAATACAATAAAATAATAATGATTAAGCATGACATATCTAGAAACATGTGATTTGATTAACATTTGTAAATGTCAATCAAGTGATAATTTACAAATGTTAATCAAATGAGGTAATTCAACTCACAGAATAATGTAGAAAAATTCACATGCAGTCATCTTGAGGGATCAGAAAAGAAATATTTAATAAAATTAAATTCTGGGTCATGTTAGAAAAAATATTTATCAGGCTAGGACTAAAAAAGAAATCTTCTGTCTGACAATGGGCATCTTCAAAACCAGAACAACTAATTCAGCACTTCATGACAAAATAGTCAACATTTTCCCCCTAAGTTCTGGAAGAAGGCAAGGATATCCATACTCATGACTTCCATTCAACATTGTAGCAGCCAATGCTAAAAGTCAAGAAAAATAAAATAAGGAAATATCAAAAAGGAAGAATAAAATTATCTTTATTTGCTAACAAAGAATGATTGTGTGCAAAGGAAATATAGAAAAATCTAGGACTAAATTGTAAATTTAGCTAAGTTGCAAATCTAAGGACATTATGCAAAAATCCATTGCACATCTAAATGTAGTAGTAACTAAGTGGTAAATAACAAACTTTAGAGTTATACCATCTATAATGGCATTCAAAAAGTCAAAGTGTCTCCCAACTAACCCATAAAGCTCTATTGCCCCACAACTGCTGAGTACATTTCATAGCATAACTCGTAGGATGTCTGAATCTGGGATTCTTGGGCTGGAACGGGTTAACACATGAGTCCTTTATGGGGAACAAAACTCCAGATGAAAATAAGGACAATCAGCAGGGATGTGCCCCATTTTTGCTCTTAAGAGCCATGCTTTCTAGGTGGTACCTTCCTGGGCTAGGACCCTCACCAAAGGCCAGTCCTTCCTTAGAGTCTGATCTTACACATTGTCACATTACCACCTCCAAAATGGGGAGATGAGACATGGATCTGCTTACAAGGGACCAAGCCACTCTCAGCCCTATGTGCTGAGTCTCCAGAATCTCACAGTCATATGCAAGTTCAAAAGATGGAGACAGGAGCCCTAAAGAGTGTTTCTCCACAGGAACAAAGCTTGTCAATCTCTCTGCCAAGGAAGGCAGGATTAGCCTAAAAATAGAATTTTCTTGACATCCTCACCTGATTCTCCTTGAATTTCAATAGTGTCAAGTTGTTTCATTTGAACTCAACCATTTCTAATTAGGTGCCTTGTTTATTAGAGAACTGTTGTATGATAAGGAAAAAAATCATCTACAGGGAAGTCAGATCTCTTTGCTCCACTTTTAGCCCGGGCACTAATATGCCATATTACTTTGTGGACAAATTCCTTTCTCTCTGACTCTCTCATTCAGTATCCTTTATATAAAACTAGAGCCTTGAATGAAATGATCCCCAAC
The DNA here is from genome assembly GCA_004027185.1 of Glis glis. Taxonomy (NCBI): domain Eukaryota; kingdom Metazoa; phylum Chordata; class Mammalia; order Rodentia; family Gliridae; genus Glis; species Glis glis. Next base: position 9,669 of record PVJS01011684.1, on the reverse strand, counting down.
ACCCTCATTGCTCTAACTCATTACACTGTATATGGAGTCTCAAAGGATTCAAACGTGGCTGAATTATGTAACATGAACCAGCCCTTGAATTTGTACCATTTCATAATCTTTGCAAATTTCTTTCACATCCATTGCTTATTAGTTTATATCTCTGTCTATGATTCTAAGGCATTTGTCATTATTAGTCTTATTAAACAAGTGAGAAAATATACTCAAAGAAGTTCATTAATTACCCCAGGTAAATAGTAGGAAAGCCTGGAACAAGAGCAAGACATCTTGATTCCCAGACTGGTCCCTTTACTGTCCCCACAGATTAGTTCTGATATTTGTGATTAACAATGGAGCAGGCAGTTCCCCCACTGATGTCAGGTGATGACACCCACCCCACTGGCCTTTGTGTAAGTCCCAGTAGCTGGTCTAAGTGGCTCATTCCAGAGGGTCTTGTGAACCTCAAATAACCTTCTTTCTATCTAAGCTTCTCTCAGTAACTCAGACCATCTAGAGAGAAAACAAATCCATACACAGAGGAATTTAAGGTGTTATTTTAACTTTGTATACCATGCATACAAAATTAAGTGAACTTCAATTTCTTAATAAGTTGGGCAAAAAGCAAAGTTCTTGGTAAGTGTTCCCTAGGTGAGTGCCCCAGGATCCCCCCTCAATATCAGGCTTGCACCTTTCCCTATCCTCTTTCCAACTCCCACAAACCCCAGGTCTTTTCCTTTTCACTGCTCAATCTCTCCAGCCACCTGTGAGTTACAGATAGTCTTTGAGCAGTGTTAGTGAGTTTTCTGTTACTGTAACAAAGACCTGAGGTAATCAGCTTATACAGAGAAAAGGTTTATTTGGCTCACAGTTTTGGAGATTTCAGTCCATGATGGTTTAGCCCCATTGCATTCGAGCCTGTGGCAGGGCAGCACTTCATGGCGGGAGCAAAACTGCTCACCGCATGGTGGGGAAACAAAAGAGAGAGGATGAAAAGGGGGTGGAGTCCCACTGTCCCCTTCAAGGGCTCGCCCTCAATGCCCTAAAGACCTTCCTCTAGTTCCCACCTCTTAAAGGTTTCTACCACCTCCCAATAGCTCCATGATGGAGACCAAGGAATTACCACATGGGCCTTCAGAGGACACTTAAGAACTAAATAAACTACAGTAAGCACTATGAATTTAGAGCAGGAACTTTGCCGCAACTTAATATTATACAATGTCACCCTGACTTGTTCTTGTGTGTGTGTGTGTGTGTGTGTGTGTGTGTGTGTGTGTGTGTTACTGGGGATTGAACTCAGAGGCATTCTACCTCTGAGCTGCAACCTCAGCCCCTATTTTTTATTTTGAAACAGGGTCTTGCTAAGCTGCTAAGAGTCTCCCTAAGTTGCTGAGGCTGGCCTCAAACCTGAGATCCTCCTGTCTCAGCTTCCCAACTACTGGGATTACAGGTGTGCATTACCACGCCAGGCTCTGACTTGTTCTTTTTGTCTTGTTCCCTGAAAGAAGAAAATTATTGTTGCATTATTAAAAAGGACACCAAAATCAAGAACTCATTCAGTCATTACAAGAGCATAGAGCATCCTCATGACACAAATCCCAACACACAGGCACACACACGGACACATACTTATGCACAAATGGCCATAGATACCTGTTACTCCATAGTATTCAAAGTATCAGTAATCCCAGCTGCCCAGGACATAACTATTCATCCACTAGAGGATGATTCTTCTGAGAAAGGAAATATTTAAAACATCAAATGCCCAGTGGTACCTGGCATCCTTCTAGCTCCCTAACCAACAAAATTTAGAGCTCCCCAAACTTTCAATATAAGCATACTTGCTTCTCTTCTGTAGGATACAAAAACTATGCTCAGGAATGTCAATTGCCCAGGGGCACACCACCTTGAACAGGATGACCTTGTTCCACACTCCATGGTCCTTTCTCTGTTTTGTGCAATATCTCCAGTGATGGGTAGCTGTCTCAAAAATCTGGCATTCGATTAGTGTCCTCGAGCCTTCACTTAAGTTGGCTATTTTAAAATAATAGAGCAGCTATGGGCAACAGCAAAAACATCTTCATAAAAGCAGCTGAAATACATGAAACTGAAGAAATAAAGCCAGCATTCCACTTTATGTTTTCTATTTTTGTTTTCACAAGTATCATGTCTATTATCATTGTCATCATGACACCATGGTGAAGCAGTTATAACTGTTTCGTGTATAAGCAATGAAGCAATTGTAAATCAGTGTATGGATATAATAGGGGTCTCTTGGTCTTTTCTGAACATTTCACTATATTATAGCAGGGAATCATCATGGTTGATCAAGAATGGTTCATTTGTCGGTATCTGTTGAGGGATATGAGTAAGTTTAAAGGTTTCAACCAAAACTAATGAAAATATTAAAGATTTTGGTTATTAGACAAAAATAATATATTTTAAAAATGCTGAAAAAAAGCTCACTCCTGGGCAATGTGTGTGCCTTTATAGCTCATTTCTCACAGATACAGCTTCAATTCTTATTTTTGTTAATTAAAATTTTATATGGATAATTCTACCTATTTCACTTGTTGTAAAATAACTAGCTATAAATCACACAAGAAAGAGGAGAATTATACAGAAGCAGTAATAAGATCACGTTTCCTCCAACGTTATTAAGGAAAACTCATTTGAGAATTCCAAAAACGTTACTGCCGTAGTCAGACCCACTGGCTCCCGGCTCACAATTCAGTTCTGCGCTGCTCAGCCCTGGAGCCCCGACTTCTGGAGAAAGGTCAGCTGGCTCCCTGAAAACAGTAATCGGTTTTCCCGGTGCCAACCTTCTGGGAGCTGTGATGGCCACCCCAAGTCACCCTTGGATGTCCTGTGAATGGTACTGATAAAGTCTGATGGTTCTCTCACTAATCAGTTCCTGGGAATAGCCACTGAGTAGGCAGGAGTTTTGCTAGTGAGTGAGAGGCCTCCCGCGGGGCCGAGGGCGTGCCCTGCTCAATGTCAGGCTTTTCAGCTGAGTGGACAATCTGGCGGAACAGCAGGATGCTGGGGGCAGGAACGCAGGGACGCCAGAGCACTCCTGGTCCTGATGGTAACTTCATTTCCCAAACGTTCATAATTAAACAGCTTTTATTGAAGTAATCAGCATGAGCCCCTTAGCTTTGTTTTTGCAACCGGTATCGTGTTTATGGAGCCAAATATTAGAGACTTTGATACTGAATACCTCCTTGGATGTGTTAACGTTGGCATGGTCTCTAGATTCTGAAGATGCGGGCTGCCTCCGCAAGGCCTCCCCTCCAACCTCTAGCCCAGCAGCTCCCCACTCCCGCCCTCCAACCCACAGAGCAGAGGTTCTCCTGTAAGACTCACTTAACCATATTTCTCCTGAAAGTCCCAGGGAATGGTGTGCAATAGAAACAGGCTGAAATATGAGCTCAAAGTGTCTGTTGGACCAGAAGTTTTCAAAGAAAACATTTCTTAAATCTTATGTTCACTGCTGTTTCAGCAGGCCAATTAGAGTGGATGGAACTTGGGGGGAGCTGTCTCCAGTCACTGCTGCAGGAATAGCAAACAAGACTTAAAGCAAATAAACGAGCCCAAAACTGGCATCCCAGAGGCCCCCGGCCAATGACCTCCTTCATGCCACAGGCTGGATGGCCAGCCCACCCTCTGGGACCCAGGGCCAAACTACAGGTTAATCAGATGAGACATTAGTTAGCAGCCTCGATTACTAGAAAGTAATTAATCAGAGAAAGTCTCCAAACAGGAGGAGAATAAATAAACAGGCAGGCACATGCAGCCCCATTTTGGCTCTAGATAAGGCTACCATCCAGGTGTCCCGCTGGGGCAGAGATCATCTATCTTGCTCCTTTTCTCTGAGGAAATATAGTGATGTTTCTCACATTTGCCCAGAATATGCAATGCCAAGAGGGCTCTAAATGAGAAGAAGATGAGGGACTTTGGGAAAACTATTTGCGAAAAGGCTCCAGTGGCAGTTCAGTGGTGAGCCTTGCCCTATCCTTTACATTCCTGTCAATTATATGTAAACACTGCTCTGTTTCAACATGTCAAAAGGTTTCTGTGTGGGTTTCCAAACTCCTACCCATTTGGAAACAGCTAGGGACTCAGGTGATGTTCTCGATGTTCAAGGAATCCATTGGTTTAGCTCCTCGAGAGTCTGTCCACCTAAAAGATTATTAGTAGACATGATAAAGGCTGTAGATGTTCAGAGATTACTGGCTTCTTTTTCAGCATTGATTTGGGGACACGGACGATTGGAAAAGATGGGAAAACAGTACAGTTAGTTCAGGGGTAAAAGGTTGGTCATCTGTCCAGCTTGACCTGACCTATCACATCAGACAGAGTCATTTGTCTGTGTTGCATTTTTTTTCCTTTTGGAGGAACAACAACAAAAAAAAAAAGTCAGCAACTTGAGAATGTGTATAATGTAAACATGGCTGTTAGCTCAACATCAGGGAAAGCATACCCGCACATACGTCAGTACAAGGCACCCCCCGCTCTAAGGACAAGCGCAATGGTTTTAACCTAATGACCCGCTCTCAAACAACTCTACAGCAAATCATAATTAAATAAATACCACTTAATAGCAGAGATTTGTTTTACTGCCAGATCATTTGTAGTGAGAGAAAGAGAAGTTTGGACGACTTGTTTAATCTTTAATTATAAAATAAGGTAGCTTCCAAGTATTGTTATGAATTCCACCTCAAGCTAAATTTATAAAATTCCATGAAAATGAGTTAGAGGTATTCTGGAATAAATCAGAAAGGCAGGGGATGGGAGGTGTAGAGAGATGGCACACCAATCATTGAAGTTGCTTTGTTTTGCTGTCTTCAACTAAAGTTGAGTCTAGTGGCCTTCCTTGAGCCCAGGGATTAGAAATGTCTGACCAAAGTCAAGTAAAAACTACTGCATATATGCCAGGGAATCTGCAAAACAAGGCCAGATGCATTGGTGTGGAGAGGTATAGCACAGGGGTTCAGTACAGAAGCTGAAGTCAAGGCCTGGTTCTGCCACTCTCTGGAGCAACAGGGGAAAGGTAGTTGGAACGGAGGAGGGATAGCTACTACTGCTCAGAGCTGACCCTGCCCAACCAGGAAGGCATTTCCAGGATCCAGTGACCCGGTCCACCTTCACCTAAGAAGCGGTACAGCAAAATAGACATCTTCTCACTCCCAAGAGCTTATCCATCCTCCCTTCTTCCCAAGAGCTTATATATCCTCTGTGGAAAGACTCATCCTTGTTGGGTTTTTTCTACTTTATAATTTAACTGTGATGTTTTTAGTGGGTCTGATTTTTTTTCAAGCAGGTGCCTACATTGATAAATTTGAGCAGATGACCTGGTGAAGGTTTTGTGATCCCCAAGAAAGTCCAATCACACTTTTACCTTGCCCCCCACAGGCCTTCACACCCTTAAAAATTGATGATGTGCTCCCAGGAATACTGGGGATCAACAGCAGCTGATTCTTAAAAAACCCTTTTCTCTCGATGCCTCCAAAGATCCCTAAAACTCAAGTCTTTCCAAAAACAGCCACAAGTTATTCTTCTCTGGTTGTGTGTCATTGCTGAAATCCAGAAAGGCTCTCACCCTGCTGGCAAGGCCCCACCCTTTCACTGAGGCAAAAGAAAGCCCATAAGATGGTGAGCACCACTCAGGAGCACTGCCTCCCCCAATATCAACTTTTCAAAATTCACCAGTCATTCACTGATATCATGAGATATCCATGTTAAAGTCTTCATAGGAGCAGGTGCCACATCTTCCCCACTACGACACCTCATCCCACACACATCAAGCAAGCATGAGTACAGTAGATGACATTCATTTCACATTCACCGAGCAGCTACCTGGGCCAGATATTTGGTTGGCTATTTTTGAAGATGCATAAAAGTAAAGTGCAGTTCTTAATTTTAAATATAATGATATTCATAAAACTTATTTTATTTCATTTATGTTAAAAATTTTATATACTCTTATTGGTGTATTGTATCCATACATCATATTGGGGTTTAGTGTGATAGAAACAAACATGTACATTTTATGACAAATTTATGAGAAAAAGAGTTAGCAGATTAAAATATAAATTTATTTGCCAAAATGTGGTTGAATTACAAACATAGGCTGTTTATGGCCTTAAGTTTGGCAAAATACAATGGAAGTGCTCTGTGAAAATCAATTTGGTATATGAAGCTTATAATAATAAAGCTTATTGTGTGCTTTACTATTATGAAAAAATAAAATAGGGTCCTAAGAATTTTTTTAAAAAATAAAGTGCTGCCCCTCCAATAGAGAAGCTTACAATCCAAAAAGGAAAAGAAACCTATAAATGGAGAATTACAATCCTCAACAACACACGTTCTGCTAGATGTAGCGGAAGGATATTAATAGCTCTTCCTTTAAATCATTTCAGGTGTAGCTAAAAGGTGATTGATCTCTCTTTCCCTTAATCCATTCCAATGATCTCCATGTCTTGTTGGTCCCTAGAATATCACTCACCAAAGCAAGACTCTAGCAAATGGCTCTTGCTGAGAGCTGTATCAATAGCAGTTTGAATCTGAACTGCTGATGGATAGCCCTAAGTCATTCTGACGTGCTCAGACTGAACTTGAAGGTCCCAGCAACAACAAGAAGGCCTTGACAGATGGAACATATTCAGAGGAGTAAAAATGAGATGGTGAGTTACGCTCAATGCCATGTCTATGGCAGAATAGCTGGAGGAGCATCAAGGAGATCCAGCTAAGCAAGAAGACTTAAGAGACCTCCAGGGAACCTATCAGAGCCTCAAGGGCAGGAGCTGGGTAGTGTTCATGCAGGACAGTCCCAAAGGATCATACAAGCCAGGGTCTCTGTGAATGCGTCTCCCTAGAGCTGTGTAGTCCACAGCTGCAAAATTGCACACAGTAGCCTTGTGCTCGTCTCTATATCCACTGTGCACAGAAGAGTAGCCTCCAATGGGTGAAACCCACTGCACTCTTCAAATTCATAAAAAGGCACTGTGTGAAAGATGGGTCACATCTTCTATTGCCTTCGTTGATGCCCAAGATGGCAAAAGTGAAGGCCAGTAGATGCAAAAGACAGGAGGAGGTAAAAAAAAAAAAAAACTTCAGGTGTGGAAGAGCTCTCTATGAGGAAACACAATCTGATAGTAAAAGGGGTTGGCTGAAGGCAACCTGTGAGCTCCCTTCATAGACCTTCAACAAACAGCGAAGGGATGAGTGGTTTTCAGGATTGAATGAGAACATTTCAGAATTGGATGAGAACACCGAACAAACATTTCAGTCTTAGAGGAGGAAGTAGAGGGTGGGCTAAAGCCTAAGTAAGGCTGCCTTTGGGTCCTGATAAAGAGCAAATTTTTGTGAAACCTGAAGGAGGTAGCCATGAGTGCAAGTGGAGCCTGGAAGAGTTAAATTTAGCTTCAGAAATGTTCAAGTTATTTCTTGTCAAATCAACATGCTTCCAACGGACTCCTTTAGTCAGAAAATGCCAAGCATGACCACATGTATTTGCTTAGCAGACATAGAGGCCTACAATGCTGTTTGACTACATTCTCCACACAGTGGAAGAAGGACCACGTCCTGTCCCTCCTAATCTGATGAATCCTTGTCATAAATTTTGCTCAGGCAGTCAGCAGGGCGGCTTCTGGCTCAGAGCAAAAAGGAGGGGGCCACTTTACGAGGTCCAGAGGAGACAGCCGGCCGCCAAGCCCTCTGCAAGAAGCCAGTAAATCAACAGTCAGCAGGAGCTATGTGCAGAAGAGACTGTAGCACCTCCAGGGTCTCCTAGGGGCCCAGAACACAGGTGAACATGGGCAGGAGAGGAGGAGAGTGCTATGGGTGAACTTACAGCCTGGGACCCAGGCAGGGAGATTGCAATAAAGCACAATTCTACAAACTTCCCATGAGCCCCTGCATGCCAGGTATTTGGTCAGAAAGCTCCATGGTGGATGCTGGGAATTCAGAACCAATGAGAGAGGGGATATCTGCAAATTAGAAGTTCACATTCCATAATAAAGACTTATTCAGCAAGGAAAGGTGACTAAACATAACTAGTTATGTGAAATGACCGACATTCATTTTCTCACAGTTCTAGAGGCTGAAAGTTCCAGATCAAGGTCTTAAAGGATCGGTTTCTGCAGAGGGTTCTCTTCATGGCTTGCAGGCCATCTTGCTGTGCACTCACAAGGTGAGAAAGATAGAAAACTCTCTGATGTTTCTTCTTATGGGGACACAGATCCTACTGGATCAGGATCCCACCCTTATGACATCATTTAACCTTAGTTACTTCCATAAAAGCCTTAAGTCAAAATACAGTCACATGGAAGGGTCAGGGCTTTAACATATGAATTTCAGGAGAACATACTCAGCCCAGAAGCAAAAGCTCCATAAAGTGAACTCTAATAAGAGGTGTTAAATGCTATTTTGAACTGAACAATGCCCCATGGAGTGACTCATCTGAGTGCCGTGGGTGCGAGGAAGAGTAATCAAGGAAAATGGCATCAAAGAGGCATCAGATCTGGGCTGTATAGGACAAGGAAGAGCCCTCTCAGTGGAAAAGTAGGAAGGGAGACCACACAGGATGGTATGGAAAAGTCCAGGCCTGGAGTCCGGATACCTGGGTTCAAATTCTGTCTCTGATCCTACTTTTTTTTTAAACATGCTTTTATTGGTGCATTGGAGTCTCACATCACAATGAATATCTATTTGATGTTAACATACATGCACACAGCTCTTAGAGTCCCCCCCACCTCGCCCCACCCGTATGAAGTACTGAGAATGATGTTGGTATATTCTCACATGTACACATTGTTTATGATAGTAATTCCATTAATTCACTTCTTTCTTGCCCTTCCCCTTCCCTTGTACCACTTCTCTTGCCCCACTGAGGGTTCTCCATTATCAACCGGAGTCCCTTGTGTTCTGGAATCCCAGATAAGCATTTTAACTTCTATGAACCTCAGTTTTCTCAACTATAACATAGAAATAGTAGTCTATTTGAGAGAGTTGTTGTGGAGCTTAGCAAACTAACTTCTGCAAAGGGGCTTAGTGGCATTCCAAGCAGAGGCATCCTGGAAGCAGATCGCCTGTCTGGGGAAGGGCTAGTGGTTCAATGTGACTTGAGCTTAGGGAACATCAAGAAAAAGATAAGAATGTAGATGAACCTAGGCTGGACATTTATTTTGTACCATGTCAAGAAGCTTGAACTTCGTTCTCAGAGCTCTAGGGAAACTTTGGAGGACTTGAAGCAACAGGGTGACCTGGAGAGACCAAGAATTTAGGAAGATCACTCTGGTATCCACATGAAACATGAGCCAAAGAGGCAGAATAAGACTGAGTGTCCAAGAGGACATAAGGGAAACTCCCCCTAACAATGACTCTGCCTCACAGTTAAGTCCCTTTCCACCTCAAAAAGCATTGTCTGATACTCAGGAGGCTGAGACAGGAAGATTGAAAGTTCAAGATCAGCCTTGGCAACTTAGGGGGAGCCTGTCTCAATATAGAAAATAAAAAGGGCTGGAATGTAGCTTAGTGGTAGAGCACCCCTGGATTCAATCACCAGTACCAAAATAAGGAAGAAGAAGAAAAGAAAGGAAGAGAAGAAGAGGAGAAGGAAAAGGAGGAAGAAGAGGAGGAGGAGGAGGAGGAGATAGAGGAGGAGGAGGAGGAGGAGGAGGA
>PVJS01011683.1:0-38138 GCA_004027185.1 Glis glis | reverse complement strand
TCCTGTGCCTATATATGTTGGAGTGTGGAACCTATGCCTTCTTCTAATAATTTCACAGACTCTGGTCTAACTTCCAGGTCTTTAATCCATCTCGAGTTGACTCCTGTGCAGGGTGAAAGGTAAGGATTTATTGCCATTTTTCTACAGGTAGATAACCAGTTTTCCCAGCACCATTTGTTGAAAAGACTGTCCTTTCTCCAACGTATGTGGTTAGCACCTTTGTTGAAAATCAATTGACTATAAGTTTGTGAACTTGTTTCTGTATCTTCTTTTCTGTTCTACTGGTCTATGTGTCTGTTTTGGTGCCAATACCATGCTGATTTTATTACTATAGCTCTGTAGTACAATTTGAAGTCAGGAATTGTGATGTCTCCTGCATGGTTCTTATTGTAGAGAATTGCTTTGGCTATTGGGGTCTTTTGTATCTGCATATAAAATTAATGACTGATTTTTCTAGGTCTTTGAAAAATGATGTTGGTATTTTGATAGGGATTGCATTGATTCTATAGATCATTTTTGACAGAATGGCCATTTTGATAATATTTATTCTGCCTATCCAAGAGCAGGGGAGATCTTTCCATCGTCTAAGGTCTTCTTCAATTTCTTTCTTCAGTGTTCTATTAGTTTTCATTGTAGAGGTCTTTTACCTCTTTGGTTAAGTTTATTCCTAGGTATTTGATTGGTTTTGAAGTTATTGTGAATGGAATTGTTTTCTGGATTTCTTTCTCAGTGGATTCATGGTTGGCATATATGAAAGCTACTGTTTTTTTTTTTTTTTTTTAGATTGATCTTGTATCCAGCTACTTTGCTGAGTTTGTTAATCAGCTCTAGGAGATTTTTGGTTGAGTTCTCTGGGTCTTCTAGATATAGGATCATATCATCTGCAAATGAAGATAATTTTAATTCTTCTTTTCCTATTTGAATTCCTTTGATATCCTTCTCTTGTCTTATTGCTCTGGCAAGAATTTCGAGGACTATATTGAAAAGGAGTGGTGATAGTGTGCATCCTTGTCTTGTTCCTGTTTTAAGGGGAATTCTAGCAATTTTCGCCCATTCAATATGATGTTGGCTTTGGGTTTCTTATAAATTGACTTAATCATGTTGAGGTATGTTCCTTCTATTCCGATTTTCTGTAGAGTTCTTAACATGAATGGGTGTTGAATTTTGTTAAATGGTTTCTCCGCATCTATTGAAATGATCATGTGGTTCTTGTTTTTAGTTCGATTTATATGGTGTATAACATGCATTGTTTTGAGTATGTTGAACCGGCCTTGCTTTCCTGGAATGAAACCAACTTACCAACTTGATCATGGTGTATGATTTTCTCAATATGGGTTTGAATGAGCATGGCTAGTATTTTATTTAGAATTTTTGCATCTATGTTCATTAATGATGTTGGTCTGTAATCCTCTTTTCTTGAGGTACCTTTATTTGGCTTTGGTATTAATGTGATACTGGACTCATAGAAAGAGTTCGGAATAATTCCATCTCTTTCTATTTCACAGAATACTTTGTAAAGTATTGGTTTTAGATCTTCTGTAAACGTTTGGTTGAATTCTCCTGGAAAACCATCTGGACCTGGGCTTTTCTTTTATGGCATACTTTTTATTGCTGTTTCTATCTCTGTGCCTGCTATTGGTTGATGCAGGTTTTCTATATCTTCTTGGTTCAATTTAGGTAGGTTGTATGTGTCTAGAAATCTTTTGATTTCTACCATGTTTTCCATTTTATTGGAATATAAGTTTTCAAAATAGTTTCTTATGATCCTCTGGATTTTTCCACTATCTGTGGTGATGGCCCCCTTTTCATTTCTGATTTTGGTAATTTGGGTTGATTCTCTCCTTCTTTTGGTTAGGTTAGTTCGTGGTTTGTCAATCTTGTTAATCTTCTCAAAGAACCAGCTTCTTGTTTTGTTGATTCTTGGTATTGTTTTTTTTTTTATTCTGTATTTCATTAATTTCTGCTCTGATTTTAGTTATCTCCTGCCTCCTACTGGCTTTGGGATTCGATTGTTCCTGTTTTTCAAGATCCTTGAGGTGTGTCATTAGTTATTTATTTGGATGTCTTCTGTTTTTCTTATGCAGGAATTCAGTGCTATAAATTTTCCTGTTAACACTGCCTTCAAAGTGTCCCATAGATTTTGGTATGTTGTGTCTCTGTTTTCATTTAATTCTAGGAATTTTTTTATTTCTCCCCTTATTTCTTTTCTGATCCAGTCCTCCTTCAGAAGTGTAACATTCAGTCTGTATGTACTAATGTGATCACTTTTAGTTTTCCTGTTGTTAATTTCCAGTTTCATTCCTCTGTGATCTGAGAAGATGCATGGAACTATATCACATCTTTTGAACTTGCTGGTACTTGCTTTATGACCCAGTATGTGGTCTATTTTGGAGAATGTTCCATGGGCAGCTGAGAAAAATATGTATTCAGGTGTTGCTGGTTGAAAGAATCTTTATGTGTTGATTAGATCCATCTTGTCTATGGTTTTCTTTGGGTCTGAATAATCTTTATTCATCTTTTGTCTGGAAGATCGATCTAGTGGCATAAGTGGTGTGTTGAAGTCTCCCAATATTATTGTGTTTGGGTCTATTTGGGACCTTATGTCTCAAAGACTTTTTTTTATGAATGTGGGTGCACACATGTTTGGGGCGTAAATGTTTACTATTATTATATCTTCTTGTTGGATTGTTCCTTTTATTAGTAAGAAGTACCCGCTTTGTCTCTTCTGATGTGTTTTAGCTTAAAGTCTGTTTTATCAGATATAAGCATTGCTACTCCTGTTTGTTTTCGATCTCCTTTTGCGTGGTATATCTTTTTCCATCTTTTTACCTTTAGCAGATGAGTATCTTTGGTTAGAAGGTGAGTTACTTGCAAATAGCATATAGTTGGGTTATTCTTTTTAATTCATGTTGCCAGTCTATGCCTTTAAATTGGGGATTGAGTCCTTTGGCATTCAATATTATTATTGAGATATGATTTTTGTTTCCTGTCATTTTGAGTTCTATTTTCTGTTTGCTGTAGTGTCAAATCTTGTTTAGTTGCCTACCTTGTGGAATTCACCTCTCCTGTAGTTCTGAAAATTGCTTGTTTTTCCTTCTTTGTGATTTATTTCTTTTAGGATTTTCTCCAGTGCTGGCTTGGTCCTCATGAATTCTTTAAGAGTTTGGTTATCATGGAACATTTTTTTCTCCATCAATTATGAGATAGCTTTGCTGGATATATCAGTCTTTGTTGGAAGTTGTTTTCTTCCAGGGTCTGGAGTACTTCATACCAGTCCCTCATGGCATTCCTGACTTGGGTTGAGAAGTCTGGGGAGCTTTTTATTGTTTTACCCCTGTATGTCACCCTTTCTTTTACTCTTGCTACTTTTAGGATTCTTCCTTTGACCTCTATGTTAGACATTTTAATTATTACATGGCGTGGTGAGGTCCTTCTTTCGTCCTGTCTTAACGGTGTTCTATATGTCTCCTGTTTGTGAATGTCCAAATCCTTTTGTATGTTCAGAAAATTCTCTGAAATTGTTTCTTTGAAGAGGTTTTTTATACCCTTAGTCTGTGTTTCAAATCCTTCATTGGTGCCTTTTATCCTTAGATTAGGACGTCTTGTATTGTTCTGTATTTCTTGGATGAACATGGTGTGTTGTTGTAATATCTTCTGTATATCGTTGACTGTGTTTTCAGTTTTGAATGAACTCTCTTTCAGGAGTGATACCCTGTTTTACATGTGGTTGAGTCTACTAGAGTTGATTTCTATTGTGGTCTTTAATTCATTTATTGACTCCTTCATTTCATTCAGTGTTTCTTTCTGATTCTTTCTTAGAGCCTCAACTTCCTCTTTCATCTCCTCTACACTTTCTTTGAGGCCTTTCACCATTCTGAACACCAAAATTCTGAATTCTCAGTCAGTGTCAGTAATTTCACTTGATGCATTGTGAGTGTTTCTTTTTCTTCACTGTTCCTCATTCTCGTATTTTCAGTGTTTTCAATTTTGTGTTTCTGTTGCCTCCGCATCATCTTCCTTTCTATGTATAAGACCTCTTGATGGTCCCTGTAGACCCAATTGGGTCAGTGCACTGCAGGCTGTGGTTCCCTCCCATGTGGTTGACTGGGACGTGGTGTGTGTGTGGGGGGAGGGGAGACACAAAGGTTCTGGAGGTCGGATAACAGCACTTCAAGGTGAGGTGTTGGATGTGGGCTCCGAGGAGCGGTTGATGGTGCCAGAAGATGCCCGTTCTCCTAGGCGTTGGTGCTGAGGGTGGCCTGGACCCCATGTGGTACACACGTGCTCCGGGTCTCGGTAGGCATCGCCAGAGGTTGCCCAGGTTCTGATGCATGCTGTGTATCTCTTGCGGGCCTGAAGGGGGTGGGGACTGCAGATATCAGGTGCCTGAGGGTGCACAAGCACTGAGGTACAGCGCAGAGGATCGCACATGGGCCCTAGTGAGGTGTATGGGCTCCTGGGCCTTGGCTGGTGGCGCTGGAGCCTGCCCTGGCTCCGAGTAGCATGGATGAACGTGTGTGTCTCTGGTGTGACACGGGAGTGTAGCCACACTCTGAAGCACGACACCAAGGCTCCAGCGCAGGTGATAGAGGTGCAAGTTCTGGGTCTCAGGTAGCAGCACCGGAGGGCATGGGGTCGGAGTTGGGGCTTGGCAGGCCGCCTGGGTCTCGGGTGGTGGCATTGGTGCCCAGGATGCACAGGATTGCGTGGCTGGCTGCCTGGATAGCACGAGATGGTGCAGCTGGCCTAGGTGGAGTGCAGGGGGCTGCCCCTGCCACGTGGGATGGTGGAGCACAGGGACCACTCTTGTCATGCGGGATGGCGAGGCTGGCCTAGGTGGAGCACAGGGGGGGCCTCCCAGATCTTGGCTGGCATGGGACTCTGATGTTGGGTGTTGGGGATCCCGCGGGCTTGTAGCACACTGGGTGGGAGGTGGGAGACTGTGGCAGGAGCTCACGCTAGGGCAGTCTTTGAAGGATTTTCATGATCTGCTGTTGGGATGGCCCCACCATTCAAAGAATTCTGCTCCAGTTTCTCCTCCCGATTTGCTGGTAGCTCCGGGGCCTATGAGCCCAGGCTGTAGGGTCCGAGGTAAGGTGGCTCCTTACTGATTCTGCCGACATGAGATTGCAGCTTTCTGTGGGAATCAGTAGCTGGTAGGCTCAGTGCCTGTGTAGTCATACTCAGGTTGCTGGATTTGGGGCTTTGGTTCTTCTGTGGCTGTGTGATGTTGTTTAGTTCTGTGCCCCCGAGGCAATTTTGAGACAGGCTCTTTCAGGGGCTCCTATTCCCTCCTATTTTATTCTTTATAGCACATTGATACTGTCTGTGAAGCAGTATGGTGTTACTAGAGAGTTGATTTAAATTAGTTGTAAATGTGTGTTGCAAGCTTATGGGCAATGACTCAAAAAGGTAAGGAAGAGAAGTAAAACTTGTATGCAAAGAAAGGAAAGAAAATGTAATGTTTTAGATGTTCAACTAAAACCATAACAGGCAAAAAAAGAGTGGAGTACAAAAATAGGAAGAAAAGACAAGGGCAACAAATGAACAAAAAGTAATAAAGATGGTAGATATTGTTCCAACTATCTCAATAAGCACATAAAATGCAAATGACCAAAAAGCACTAATTAAAAGATAAAGATTGTCCAAGTGGATTAAAAGCCAAGACCCAAGTTTATTTTGTTTGTAACAAATCCACTTTAAATATAGACACATATCTGTTAAGATACAAATGGATGGAAGAAGATATGCCATTCCCACAGTAATCAAAAGAAAGTGAGAGTAGCTATCAACAGACAAAGCAAGCTTCAGAATAAAGGGAGATATCAAGGATAAAGAGAAGCATTGCATAATGATAAAAAGGTTGATTCTCCAGAGGATATATCAGTCTTTAATGTGTATGTGCCTAGCAATAGAGCCTCAAAGTATGAGGCAAAAAATAATAGGACCATAGTCTAACTTCTCCCAACAACAGATTACACATTCTTCTTAATGTGTAATATTAAGAATATTCTTAATTCTCATAGAATTATTCTCCAAGACAGATCACATTCTGGGCCATTAAAAAACATCTTAACAAATAAAAATATAGACAGTTAAAAGCACTGACTTCACTTGGGCCAGCAAATGCCCAATACATACATCAAAGCAGGATAAGGCATCTTTGCCTTCATTTTTTATGGAATTTTATTGGTGCATTGCAATTACACAGTATAATGAGATTCATAGTGATATATTCATATATGCACATTACATTATTTGGTCTATTTCCTTCCTCATACTTCCCCTTTCTCTTCCCTTTCTTTTCCCTTTCCTTTCCTTCATCCCCTTCCACTACTCTACTAGTCCCTCTCCTAATTTTCATGAAATCCTGTTTCTTTCATTTTTCTCTCTAGCTTCCAACTATGAAAGAAAACAAGTGGCTTTTGATTTTTTAAACCTTGGGTCAGATTCTTGCTAACTCTGCAAATAGCTATGCCAGTCACTTAAGTAGTGTAACACAAGGTTTATTAATCCTCAATTTACATAAACTATCTTATCCTTGAATACACTGCAATAAAAGTAAAATATTTTCAAAATGTATATGAGTATTCAGCTCCCAGACCCTGTAGTGATGCCTAAAAGTCTCCAGTCATTGACCTAAAACCTACAGTTATCTTGGATTCCAGGAACAGCAGAGTCTCACCATAGGATGAAGTCACTCTTCCCTAGATAGGAGCAATTACCCCATGGCTGGAAGGGAGGCTGCCCCCATTAACTGAAGCAATCATCTCATGGGAACCAGATTGGCCCCTCAGGTGATAAGGACTTCTCCAGAGCCACTTTACAGAACTAGTCCTGAGAGAATGATCAACCAGAACATGGTCTGAGCAGGATGACACACTCTGTCAGCCATGTAACCCCCAGACACACTAGCTCTCATCTCCTGTCTTTGTTCCCCCTTTCTATAAAACCTCTAAGTTTGTCTGTCCCCCAAAGTCAGAGCTTTGGTCAATATCCCCTACATCTCTTCTCTTGGTGTGGCCGTGCTGATTGAAGCTCGTTTTCTGCCCTTACACTACTCATCTCTTTGGTGTACTGGGATGCACAGCTGAGCATGGTCTGTTGAGACCACCAGAGACAGGGCCTTCACCCAAGGACTTTGGTAACACCTTTGTAATTAAATAATAGAATGTTATAAGCAAAATGATGCTCACACATTTGATAACCTAGAGGAAATGGACAAGTTTCTTGGAAGGATATAATCTTCCAACACCATACAAGAAGAAATAGATGATCTGAATAGGCTTACATCTATTAGGAACATTGAGTCAACAATTAATAACCTTCCAAAACAGAAAGCACCAGACACAGATGGGTTGAACCAAATGTTTTAGGAAGAAATTATACCAATTCTCTACAATCTCTTTCAGAAGATAAAACCAGAGGGAATACAGTCTTAGTCTATAAGGCCAGGATCATCCTAATTAAAAAAAAAAACACTATAGTCTAATGTGTCTTATACAGTTAGATACAAAAATCCTTAATAAAATATTAACAAATGAAATTTAACAGTGTATAAAAATAATTCCATACCACATCCAAATGGTACTTAACCAAGGTGTGAAAGGCTGGTTTAACATTTGAAAGTTAATTAATGTAATTGGTCATATTAATAGATAGGCCAAAGAAGAAAATTCACAGGATCATATTAATAGATGCAGAAAAGGAACTTGATAAAATCCAACACCTATTCATGATAAAAGATAAAACCTTTCACTAAACTAGGTATAGATGGAAACTTCCTCAACTCTATAAAAATATGAACAAAACCCTGATACCTTAGCACCATACACTTTCCCACTAAGATCAGGAACAAGCTAAGGCCATCCCTTCTCGGCATTCTTTTTAAACATTGTACTGCAAAGTCCTAGCTAATGCAGTAAGAGGAAAAGAAAAGTTATACTGATTGAGAAAAAATTCAAATCCAAAAAGACTACCAAAAATCTCCAGGAACTGATAAACAATTATAGCAGATTGCAGGATGCAAGATTAGTATACAAAAGTCACTTTCATAAATGTAAGCAATTAAGAAGTAGAATTTGAAATTAAAAGTACAATGCCTAAGACTGGGTTTGTGGCTCATTAGTATAGCACTTGCCTAGCAGGCACAAGGCCTTGGGTTCAGTTCCCTGCTCTGTAAATAAATTAAAATAAAATAATAAAGTAAAATTAAAGTGTGATATCATTTATGTTAGCACCCCCAATTGAAATATTTAGATATAAATTGAACAAGAAATATACAAGATTTATCTGAGAAAAATTACAAAATTGGTTGAATAAGCAAATAATGACTAGATAAATGGAGAGCTATTCAATGTTCATGAATCAAAAGATAAGGTTTTCAATCTGTCATTTCTTCCCAACTTTTACTATAGTCAAGACAATCCCAATATAAATCACAGCAAGTTATTCTATGCAGGCTGATAAACTGATTCCTAGGTTTATATGGAGAGGCAAAAGATCTAGAATAGGTAAGAAACATTGAAAAATTAAATAAAAAAGAACAGAGGGGCTGACATTACTCAACTTCACCTTTTAATATAAGGCTGCAGTAATGAAGATAGGGTGGTATTAGTGAAAGAACAGATAAAATTATCAATGAAAAAGAATAAAAAAGGCTAGAAATAGCTACACACAATCAAGTCAACTGATCTTAGACAAAGAAGCAAAAGCTATGAAACAGAATCTCTAGATCAAGGTACATCTTTTCAACAAATGGTATTTATATAACAGGACATTTACAATGCAAAAAAAATTAATCTAGAAACAGACCTTACACAAAAATTAACTTAAATCAGACCATAGACCTAAATATAAAACACAAGCCTATAAACCTATAACATAGGAAATAATATAGATTATCTTGTTTTTTTCTT
This sequence comes from Glis glis, assembly GCA_004027185.1. Lineage (NCBI taxonomy): Eukaryota > Metazoa > Chordata > Mammalia > Rodentia > Gliridae > Glis > Glis glis. Next base: position 29,220 of record PVJS01011683.1, on the reverse strand, counting down.
TTTTGACACATCACCAATGGCATATTTCTAAAAAAAAGAATTCATAAGCTGAACTTTTTTAAAACAAATTTTGCTTTGTGAAAGACATTGTTAGGAGAATGAAAAGATAAGCCACAGACTAGGAGAAAATATTTGCAAAACACATATTATATCAGATAAAGAACTCACTAAAAATATACAAAGTATTCTTAAAATTCAACAATAAGAAAACAAACAGCAGGATTAAAAACCAGACCAAAGACCTTAACAAACACCATATTAAAGATACAAGATTGGTAAGTAAGCATAGGAAAAGATACTCCTTAGTCTTGTCATTAGGGAAACACAAATTAAAAGAACAGTGAGATACCACTACACATTTATTAGAATGGTCAAAATCTAAAACAACAATAGCACCAAATGCTGGGAAAGATATGGAGCAAACAGAACTCTCTTCTTTTATTAGTCTGGCAAAAAAGGAGAGTCACTGATTTGAGGACAGCCTCAGTAAGTAGTGACACTCTCATCAATCTGGCAAGACCCTGTTTCAAAATAAAAAAAAATAAAATAGGGATTGGGGTATAGTTCAGAGGTAGAATATCCCTGGGTTCAATCCCCAGCACCACACACACACACACACACACACACACACACACATACACATACACACAATAAATAAATAAGTAAATAAGTAAATAAGTAAATAAATAAATAAAAAAGAAATTGGTAGTGAATATTTATTCTGAGGGTTTTGTTGTGAAATGGAGTGGTAGCTACAGTGTGCTTGAGATAAAGATAACTATTGGCATGTTTAAATGATTATGGAAAGAATCCAGGGAAGAGAACTTTGGTGACGTAGAAGATATCAAATTGTTGGAGTAACATCATTAAATAAGAGAGAGAGAGATCCCTGACACAATAACCTTGAGTAAAGAGAGGGTTTCTATGTGGAAAATTTACCCTTAAAGAGTAATAGGGCTGGAAGTGTCTTCAGTGGTAGAGTGATTGCCTAGCATGCAGAAGGGCCTGGGTTTGATACCCAGAACTGAAAAAGCAAACAAACATCTAAAGTCATAGAGACAGTTTATAATAAGAGAATGGAAGCCAAAGTATGTGGCCAAAAGAAGACTAGATGAGGTGGCATTCAGTGGCTTGAGTTTTCCCAGTTAAGTACACCCTTGAAAGAGAACGATTTTATTTTAATGTATAAACCTACATTTCTTTTGTTTTCCTGTTATCTCCACCACATTTTGACATTTAACTTATTGATACACATGTTATTTTGTCATCCACCACAGTTCAATCCCTTCAGAAATCTTTCTGAATAACTTGAATGCATTAGCTCTTTAGGTAGTAAATATCCTCATTGGGAAATACAGCAACAAAGAAGCCACAGCAATACTGGAATTCAGCCATCAGGACCAGGAAATGTTCTCAAATCTCTGACTCTGCATTCTTTTCAAAGGTAGCAGCTTCCAACAGGGGGCAAACACTGGGGTGCCTAGCAACAGCTGCTTAAGGTGAACATAATAAAGAAGGCAAAAAAAAAAAAATCACATCAGGGATGCACTGCTGCTCAGCAGGAGGGAAAAGTCCTTCTCTCTCTCTCTCTTTTTCCCCCAGTGTTGGACAAGTTAGCAGAAGAACCAAAATAACATTGTAAATCAAGATAGACCACTTATTTTATTTATTCACACTATTAAAAGTGTAAGGTCTAGCTCCTCTAACCCTAGAGGTTACTGCAGCCACCAGTGGAAAGGATCCAATTTTAGCATCACTAAGGAAGTGAGAAAACACATATTCAAAATAATGTTAGAGGCAAATATATCCACTATATCTGATGTAGGATAGAAGAAATAAGTAGGCAGAAAGGAGACAGGAAGGGAAAGTAAAATATAACTTTAATATAAAAACCTGGAGCTGAAGTGCTTCAGCCTTTACTCCCCAAAACAGTTCTCTTTCCCAACCCTGACTGCCAAATTTCTGGGAAATCTGTAGATCCTAGAGTTAAGTGAAAGGAACTATAATTGCCCTGTGCATTTATAACAAAACAGGTATGATATTTTGAGAAACCTATAATTTAGGACACTGTGCAGTTTATCTGTCAATCAGGTAATGAAGACCCCAATCAGCCTGAGGACCCTAAGGTTGACCAGACCACCAGAAATTGCCCTGGACTGAGCTCGTCCTCACATACCTCCTCTAGCCCACCCCTCACTAAAGTCTCCTATAAGAAAAGAGCCCTGAACTCCCCAAAATGCCTTCCTCATCTTGAGGTGGCCTGCATTCTCTCTTGAATGTGTATTTCTTCCCTTTCCCCAAATAAACCTCTGTCCATGTCTCTCACTGGTGCATGCTGGGATTCTTTTCTGTCACATTAGTCAAGGACTCCACCAATTCCTAATTCCCAAGTTGAGGAATCAACCTGTCAACATCTCTGAAATAATTTAGATGGAAAATAATCTTCCCTTGTTTCTGTAAAACTCCCATGTTACTGGGTATTTTAAAACTAGGTGAACATTTTTGTCCTTGATTCAGGAAAAATAAGCATGTTATCTTGGATTCAAAATGGCCTTTACACTAAAGGCAAAACTGAAACGCGACCTCTCGTACATATTTTCTTCTTTGGAATTTTTCTTAAGCTTTTTTGGGGAAGGTTATTTTCTCTGGCCTAAGGCTCTTACTGCAAAACAGCTATGTTTCACATTCTACTAACAGTTTGGTCTAAGGAGAGAAATCATATGCATATTCATCACTGACAGCATAAAGAAGTAAAATTTATCTGTTAAGTTTCTCTCTATTACCACCATACATTTGCATATTCTTAAATCACTGGCCTAATAATAGGGAAATGGGAAGTAGTCTAATTACATCACTATTCATTTTCAGCCAGTTTTTTAGCTTAATCATTGGATATAGATGTGTCTGACTGAATATAAAGTATAGTTAAGTATTAAGTCTATAATTATTAATAAAAATATATGATTTGACTTATACTGGCCCATTACTTATCTTTAACTTTATACTACTGGCATTTTTATTTTGAAGTTCAAATACGTAATATAAAAAAAACTCACTGAAGTCTAGGATGATTTAGAGAAATGAGTTGAGTCGAAAGGAGAAAACACTTTTAAATTTACATGAAATACTTATGAATCATCAATGACCTTTCAAAAATGTGTTTTAACATCTACACTGAGACTCTTTAAGCTAAGCTGCAAAGAGCAGTAAAGTGTCTGAAAAAAACTTAATATGTAATTTGAAGAACTGTAATAATTCTCTTTAGAGACTAATATATATTTTCTGTCATATAGATGAATTTACTATTATTTCAATGTACAAGAGCAATGCATGATTCTGGAATCCAGTTGGTGTGTGTGTGTGTGTGTGTGTGTGTGTGTGTGTGTGTATTTGTGTATGTGTTTCTTCATGGGTTCTAAAATATGGATTAGAACTTCTCACTATAAATCCTGCTTGGAACACATAACCTATCATTTCTTGGATTGGCTTTGATCACCATAAATGTCCATTTATATTCTTTTTTTCCAGACACACCCTAATCATTTTTCTTCAACAGACAACTCTCTAGTGCAGTATCTAATGTTGGGAGGTATTTTATGCTGGTTGGACTCCTAGCTTCTGGAAAGATTTAATCAAAAGGAAAAAGAATAAATATAATGTCAAATGACCTAATACAACTCCAGGGGGTGACATTAACAACATGGTGGAGTAGGAGACTCCTGACTCTCTTTCCACCCATGAGGCACAAACTAAACATCAATTCATAGATCAATCCCCCAACCACAGAATTAGATCAGTTGAGAGACTCCTACCCACCAGGCAACTGAGAAAACTTCCACATCAAACAGACAGGAAAAACTGAAGAACACTCAGGCATGGACCCCTGCTACAGGCAGTATACCATATAATCAAGAAAGGAATCTGGGGCTGGGGATGTAGGTCAGTGGTAGAGTGTTCGCCTAGAAAACACCAGGCCCTGGGTTCAATTCCCAGCACAACAACAAAAAAAAAAAAAAAAAAGAAAGAAAGAAAAAAAAGAAGAAGAAAAGAAAGGAATCTTAACATTCAGCAACTCCCTGTGGAGAGGAGGGTTTAGACCACAAATAGTGCCCTAACTCAAAGATTCCTCACTGTTGGGCTCTTAATTCCTGTGGTGAGGGGATTAGACACCTGGAGAGTCTCTTCAGTGACTACTTGATAATCTGGCTTCTACCTAATTAAAGGGACAGCCAAATATTAGTGGGGGCAACAATCTGAGAAGCAGACTGGTAGTTTTCCATAGTTTTGATAGTTCTTAAGCCTGCTCCCATGGCTCACTCCAGGTATAATTCCAGGTCTATGAATCCCTCCTGGAAAGTGTTTGTTTGCAGTTTTCACCTGAGAAACTGCATCTTAAACCTACTAGCTCTTGCAGCTAAGGGGACAAGGTATAATGGAAGTCTATCCAGACCACTGGGAAAAAAGGGCTATTTTATGCAAAATGCAAAGAAAAGTGTCTTAAAAATACAAGCTGGGTATTATGGTGCACATCTGTAATCCCAGTATTTGAGAGGCCGAAACAGGAAGACCGAGGGTTCAAGGCCAGCCACAGCAACTTAGCGAGCCCCTGTTTCAAAATTAAAAAAAAATTAAAGGACACAGGGATGTAGTTTTGAGGTAGAATGCCCCTGGGTTCAATCCCCAGAACAACAATAAAAAAATGCAGATTCCAGAGGTGGTGACTAAGATTCTCCAGTGATCTCCTTCCCATAGAGCAAGTTGAACAGTTCCCTTCACAAGACTTAAGGGAACAGAGTGAGAGACCATAGTGCTTGATTTGAGTATAACAAAAAGAAAAGAAGGTATTAAAGACACCAGAAAAACATTGTCTGTCTCATTCCCCCCGCCCCCAGCTCCAAGCAGCAGTGTGGAAAGACATGCCTCTCACTTGGGGGAGGGAGAGAGAATTAAGTTCAGGCCTTAGACTTGAACCCAGTACTGGGCCTGCCATGGTGAAACTCGGTGCCAGGCAGAGCCCCACAATGCCTACTACCAGGCTAATACCAGCAGACTGAGCCACTGGAATAGCATTAGCCAGATGGCTGACTGCCTCTACCCCCCACCCCATCTTTGCCTTGAGTGAGAGGGTGGGGAGAAAGATTCCACCCTCTTGGGAGTGGAGTATGAAAGATAGCACAATATTTTGTTTTGGAGCTTATTGACAGGCATGCCACAGTGAGATCCAGAACCAGGTGGAAATCAAAGGCTCCATACACAGGCCAGAGCTCATAGATTGAGCTTCTAGGACTGCCCTGGCACCAGGAGAAAATCTGTGCACTAGTGGAACAGACTTGACTCTTGTTCTACATCATCATCAGCCTAAGAGTGGTCATTGGGCACAATCTCCTGCCTCCAGATTCTTTAAGTTCCTGTGAGAGTTGGATATGACCTAGCCTAGGACCAAATTTGGTAGCCAGGAGACTGTCCTAATCACCCATTTTATGTTATTTTTAATTTTATTTTTTATTTCCACCTCTATCTTTCCCTCAGGAATCACAGCTATTGCCAGGCCAGAGCTTTAGACCTGCCCTGGCACCAGGCAGAGACTTGTGCCTGGGTTGGACTCATAATTTGGCCTGAATTACCACAGCGGTAGCCTGGGCCTCAGTGTGCCCCTGAGACTGTTTGTCCCTGCACTACAAGACTCAGGTGTGACTAACCTAGTGTGAGTATAAGTTGCCAAGGAACTTCCTTTGCCAACACTACCTCAACCTTGGGTAGCATCCCATGGAGCAAGAATGCAATCACTGGGGCTAGGTCAGGGTAGTAAGCACAGGACTTTGCCCTAGAACTTAGTGAAGTGTTGGTGAACTTAACATTAGGTAGATTCTAACAGCCCTAGGCTGCCTATAAATAGAACCTCTGAAACAGCCCCAGTGCCAGGGGGATAAATGTAGCCCCAGACTATTGCACTTGTATTCCAGTTAGCATCACTTGTAGCTGATTGAAGCAGTCTTAGATGACAAATCCACCATACCAGTAGGCAGCACATAGGAGTGTGGGTCTTAATCCTACCCCAGTGCCATTCTGGTCTTGATGGACTGTGGGTTCATGCTGTGATACAGGTTGGAAATGTTGGTGGCCACTGGCATGGCATAGACGCCTAAGGTTGTTTCATCCATGGTGATTTTTCCTAAACCAGGTAGGATTCCTACAGTGCCTCACCATATGTCAATAACTACAGATGAGGCCTCTGAGCCTATCCCATCCAGCCCAGGGAGAGCATTGTGGAGATGGACTACTTTCTAGGTAGCCCCCTGATTCATTTGGAAGAATACCCCAACTGCAGATTTGGGATGAGCCTAGGCTTAGATTGTCCTCTAATGCTGAAACTGTGATAACACACCAACAGCAGATTTCTGGCAAATTAAGACTCAGGTGCCATCTAATGTTGAAATAGTAGAAGCAACTATAGACAAAATAAACAGCCTACTTAGAGCTTGCAAAGACTGGCACAAACAAAAGGAGATTATGGAGACTGTAATAAATACATAATTCTATAATATGCAAATTATACTGCATGCTAACAAATATAAAGAGCTTACAGGAAACAAAGAATTCACATAACAGTCAGAATGGGGTGATAGACACTGACTAGAAAACAATCAGTATGGGAAAAGTCTCAGGTGGAGAATTTAAAATACATATTTTAAGGAAATTCAACAAGTTTCAAAACATGGAAAATGAGTCAATGCTGTAACAGAGGAAATTGACAGAGAAATTGATGCTATTAAAAAACATCAAACAAATCCTTAAAGTGAAAAATACATTAAGTGAAATTAAAAATTAAGTCATCAGCAGCCTAATAGATGAAACAGAAGAAGGAATATTACAACCGGCTATTTGAAAAAACAAAGGTGAAAGAGAAAAAAGTAAACGGAGAGAAATAAGGAAATTTACAAGAACTTTGGTATGTTATTCTAAGAGTAAATATTTGGGCTATTGTTGTTCAAGAGGGATTTGAGAATACTAAAAATTTAGAAAAGTTACACAAAGAAATAATAACAGAAAACCCACAAAAATTAGAGAAAAATACAAATGAACAGGTACAGGAAGGTAAAATTTTATTTGATAGATTTAATTCAACCATGTCTATCCCAAGATATCTTAGAATCAAATTATCTAAGGTAAAGGATAAAGAGAAGAGTCTAAAAGCTGCAAGAGGAAAGAAACAAATCACATGGGTTGTTCCAATTTGCCTGAGAGCAAACTTCTCAGTAGAAACCCTACAGACCAGGAGGAAATAGAATGAGATTTTCAGAGTATTAAAAATCAGAAAAACATCACCCTGATACCAAAGTCAGATAAGGAAAAAACAATTACAACAACAACAAAACAATTTGCCAGCCAAGAATATTGTACCCAGCAAAGCTAATTCTTAGAAATGAAGGTGAATTAAAAATGTTCCCAGACAAAAAGCAAAAGAGTTTATCACTACCAGACCTGTCCTGCAGGATATGCTAACGGAAGTTCTTCAAGACGAAATAAAGACATGTTGATAAGTAAGGAAAAAAGTTGGAAGGCATAAAACTCACTAATAAGAGTAAGAATGCAGATAATTCAGAATGCTCTAATATTGTTAATATGTTGTGTAAGCCACTCATATCTTTAGGATGATGATTAAAAGACAAACATCCCAAACATTAATAACTTCATCAATATTCTTAAACATGGACAATATAGAAAGATGTAAAATGGGATATCAAAAATTCAAAATACAGGAGGAATGGATTATAAATGTAGAATTTTCTTATTAGTATATTTTTCAGTTTTTTCTTTTATTATCACTGCAGTCATGTTAAGCTGCTGTCATATAAAAATAGTTTGTTATAATTAAAAGATGTTTTTGTAAGCCTCACAGCAAGCACCAAGCAAAAATACTATAATAGATAAACTAAAAATAATAAGAAAAATCAAAACACACTATGACAGTAAGTCACTTAACTACAAAGAAAAACTATTAGACACTTAAAAAAAAGCCATAATGAAACTAGAAAACAAGTTATTAAATGGTGATAGTAAGACTTTACCTATCAATAATCATTTTGAATGAAAAAAGTTTAAATTTTACAATTAAAAGACATAGAGTGATGGTGCATGCTTATAATCCCAGTACTTGGAAGACTGAGACAAGAGGATCGCAGGTTCAAGGCCAGCCTCAGCAACTTAGTGAGGCACTCTGCCACTTAGCAAAACCCTATTTGAAAATAAAGAATAAAATGGGGCTGGGGTGTAGCTCAGAGGTAGAATTCCCCTGGGATCAATTCTTAGTAACACACACATACACACACACACACACACACACACACACACACACATACACAGAGAGAGAGAGAGACAGAGACAGAGACAGAGAGAGAGGAACTGAATAGATAAAAATAGACAAAAAAAAAAAACAAACCAAGACCCAACTATATGTTGCTTTCAAGAAACTCACTTCACTTTTAAGGATACACATATACTGAAAGCAGAAGGATGGAATAAAATATTCCCTGCAAAATGGAATCTGAAAGAAAGCAGGAGTAGCCATACTGATATCAGATAAAATAAACTCAAAATTAAAAGCATTATAAAAAGACAGGAAGGATATTATAATAATGAGCAATTGAGCAAGAAAAAATAATAATGCTAAATACATATGCACCCAAATTTGGAGCACCCAAATTTATAAAATAAATATTAATAGACCAAAATTGAGAGATATACCCCAATACAATAACAGTGGGGAATTTCACATCTCACTTCCAGCAGTAAACAGACCATTGAGACTGTAAACTGATAAAGAAACAGCAGTGTTAAATGGCACCCTAGATCAAATGGACCAAACAGTTATTAACAGAACATTTCATCAAAGCTGCAGAATACATATTCTTCTCATCAACATGGAACATTCTTTAGTATATTCCGTATGTTAGACCACGATATAAATCATAACAATTTAAGAATATTACAATCATAACGGTACCTTTTCTGATAATAGTGGGGTGAATTTAGAAATCAATAACAAATTTATGAAATCATAGAAAATAAGAAAATATGTAGAAATTAAATAACATGCTCTTGAACAATGATTGAATCAAAGAAGAAATAAAGGGGGAATTTAAAAATATTGAGACAAAAATGAAAACATAACATACGAAAACCTTTAGAACACAGCAAAAGTACTTTTTCATTTGTTTGTTTGTTTGTTTTGTTATAGTAGGTATTGAACTCAGGAGCATTCTACCTCTGACTATCCCCTAAGCCCTTTTTATTTTTTATTTTGAAACAGGGTCTCACTAAGTTACTGTGCACTAGCCTCAAACCTGTGATCCTTCTGTCTTTGCCTCCCCTGTACTGGAATTACAGGAGTTCACCAGCATGCCCACATGCAAAGGCAGTTCTAAGGGGAAGCTTATGGCATTTAACACTTACATCAAAAATGAAAAAGGATCTCAAATAAACAACCTATTGTTATCCTTCAAGGAACTAGAAAAAGAAGGTCAACTAAACCTAAAGTTAGCTGCAGAAAAAAAAAAAAAAACAAAGATTGGACCATAAAAAATAAAGATAGAGACTTAAAAAGCAATACAAAGATCAACAAAACTAAGAAATGGTGTTTTGAAAACCTAAACAAAATCGACAAACCCTTAGCTAAGCTCACTAGGAAAAAGAAAAAAAGGAGAGACCATTTGAATAAAATCAGAAATAAAAGAGGATATACTACAATAATAACAAAGAAATACAAAAGATAATATAAAACTGTTATAAACAATTATACACCAACAAATTGGACAACCTAGAAAAAAATGAACAAATCTTTAGAAACATAACTTGCCCAGACTGGAGCAAGAAGAAACTGAAAATCTGAACATACCAATAATAAGTAAGAAAGAAGTTGAAGCACTAAATAAAAGCCTTTTATTGAAGAAAAGCCCAGGACAAGATGGATTCATGGCTAAATTCCACTAAATATTTAAAGAACTAATACCGATCCTTTTTAAGCTTTTCCAAAAAACGAAAGAAGAGGAATACTTGTAAACTCATTTTATGAGAATAGCATCGCCTTGCTACCAAAGCCAGACAAAGACAATAAAAGAAAATAACAGACCAACATTATGGATGCATAAGTCCTCAGCAAAATACTAGAAAACTAAAAAGTAATAGTGTATTAAATGGATCATTTACCAAGATCGAGTGGGAGTTATTGATTGCTTGCAAGATTGGTTGAACTTACATAAACCAATGAATGTAATTCAACATTTTAATAAAATGAAGGACACAGCCAATATAATCACCTCAATAGATGGAAAAAGAAAAAAATTTGATAAAATTCAATATCCTTTCTTGACAAAATCCCTCAACAAATTAGGTGTAGAAGGAATGTCTCCCAAGATAATAAAGGCCATACTTAACAAGTCCATAGGTAAAATCACACTCAAAAGTTAAACCTTGAAGGCTTTTCCTTTAAGATGAAGAAGAAATAAGGATGCTCACTCTTTTCACTTCTGTTCAACATAGTACTGGAAGTCTTAGGCAAAACAATTAGATAAGAGAAAGAAATAAAAAGCATCCTTTAAATATGAAGTATTGAAGAAGTGAAATTGTTTCTGTTTACTGATGGCATTATCTTATATGTAGAAAATTTTAAAGAAATTAATAGTGTTTCTATATACTAAAAATAAATAGACAAGTGGTATTGCATCAAACTAAAAAGCTGCACAGAAAAAAAAAACAACAAATAGTGAAGAGACAGCATATAAAATAGGAGAAAACATTTGCTATTCATCTGACAAAGTCTTCATATTCAGAATATATAAGGAACTCAAACTTAACAAAGAATAGTAATCCAATTTAAAAATGAAAAATGAAAAAAGTATTCTGAATATATACTTTCCAAAAGAGGAAATACAAGTGGCAAACAAAACACAAAAAAAAATGCTTAATATTACTGGCCATCAGGGAAACTCAGATCAAAACTATCATATCTATCATATTATCCCAGTTAGAATGGCTATTACCAAAAAAAGAAAAATACTGGTAAGGATGGGGATAAAAAAGAACTCTCATACCCTGTTGTTGGAAATGTAAATCAGTACAGTTTTTATGGATAACAGTATGGAGGTTCAACAACAACAACAAAAAACTAAAACTAGATCTACCTTATGAGTCATATACCTTATGAGTCATCTACCCTACTTCTGTGGATATGTCTAAAATAAATAAAATCAACACATCAAAAAGATACCTGCATACCCATGTATATTGTAGTACTATTCAAAAAAACTCAATTGTGGAATCAACCTATATGCCTATGAACAAAAGAGTGGATAAATATTTGGCATATATTATAGTTTGGATCTAAAATGCCCCAAAGCTCATGTTGAAGGCAATGCAGCAGTGTCCAGAGGTGGTGGTCTTAGGAAATCTTTGTATCATGAGGGCTTTGATCTCATCTGTGGATTAATCCATTTGATGAATTAATTTGAATGGGCTACTGGGTGATAGCTGTGGTCAGGTGGTGCAGGGTTGGAGAAGGTAGATCACTGGGGGTGTTCCCTTGGGAACTATATCTTGTTCTTAGCCACTTTCTCTCTCTGTCTCTGCTTCCTGGCTCTTATGCTGAGAAGCTTCTATTATGAATCTCCACCATGATATTCTGCCTCTCATCAGTCTCAGAAAAATGGAGCCAGCCATCCATGGACTAAAATCCCTGAAACTATGAGCCAAAATAAACTTTTCCTCTTCTAAGTTGTTCTTGTCAGATGTTTTGGTCACAAAAATTAAAAAGCTGACTAGCGCAGATTATATACACAATGGAATATTTTTTCAGTCATAAAGAAAACTAAAATCCTGACATTTGCAGCAAGATAAATAAAACTGGAGAACATTATACTAAGTGAAATAAGCCAGACACAGAAAGACAAATACTGCATATTCTCTTTCACATGTGGAAGGTAAACAAAGTTGACTGGAATTCAAAATGGTGACTAGTGGTTGGATAGGGTGTGAGGAGGAAGGTGAATAAAGGAAGGTTGGATTTGATCAGTGCATGCCAAACATATGTCTATAACTATTACACTTAACTCCACTGACATATACAATTAATACATGCTAATCAAAAATATATATTTTTAAATTAAGTAAATCTCATTTATAATAGCATAAGGAACTTTAGGAATATGTTTAGCTGAAGAAGTGAAAAATCTATAAAACATTGATGAAACAAATTGAAGTTGACACAAATAAAAAGATATCCTGTGTTCATAGACTGAAAGAATTCATATTGTTATAATTTCCATCCTACATAAAGTAATCTGCAGATTCAATGTAATGCTTATGAAAATTCCAATGCCATTCTTCACAGAAATAGATAAAAACAATCCTCACATTTGTATAGAACCACAAAAGACATCAAATAGCTCAAGTAATCTTGACAAAAAGAACGAAGCTGGTTATCACACTACCAGATTTCAAAGTACATTATAAAGCTATAGTAATCAAAACAGCATGGTATTGGAATAAAAACAGATGCATCAACCAATGTGATAGGATAGAAAGCCCAGAAATAAGCCCACACATGCAATCAATTGATTTTTTACAAAGGTTCCACTAATACACTATGGATAAATAGTAGTATCTTCAATATACGGTGCTCAAAATACTAAATATCCAAAATTCCTAAGAATGAAAATGGCACCCTATCTTACCTCTTATTTAAGAACTAACTCAAAATGGTTTAAGGGGCTAAACATAAGAGCTGAAACTGTAAAACTTCTACAAAGGGAAAAAACCTCCATGTCATTAGTCTGAGCAGGGATTTCTTGTCTTTGCCCCCAAACCACAGGCAACTAAACAAAAAATACAGACAAATGAGAATGTTTCGAACTAAAAGCTTTCTACACAGCAAAGAAGACAATGAGCAGATTGAAGGGTCAACCCATAGACTGGGAGAAACTATTATCAAATCATACAATAGAAAAAGGGCTAATATCAAACATACATAAGGAACTCAAACTACTCAATAACAAGAAAACAAATAACCCCACTATAAACTGGTTGGAAGATTGGAACAGATATTCCTCAAAAGAAGATACACAAAGGACCAACAGATATATAAAAAATGTTCTACATCTCTACTCAACAGAAAAATAAAATCTTCAATGAGATATCACTTCATACCTACTATCAAAAAGTTTGGCTACTATCAAAAAGTTGAAAAATTAAAAGTATTGGTAATGATGTGGAGAAAGAACACTTTGACCCTGTTGGTGGTAATGTATTATGTGTGTGTGTGTGTGTGTGTGTGTGTGTGTGTGTGTGTGTGTTACTGGAGATTGAACCTCCAGCCCCATTTTATTTTTTATTTTGAAACAGGGTCTCACTAAGTTTCTGAGAGCCTCAGAATAGTGATAGTGATAGTTGCTGAGGCTGGCCATCAACCTCCAATCCTGTCTCAGCCTCCTAACTATTGGGATTACAAACATGCACCACCTCATCTGGCTGGTGGTAATGTATTATAAATTAATGAGGCTATTTCAGAAAATAGTATGGACATCTCTCAGAAAACTTAAAATGCATTACTGTATTATCCAACAATACCACTACTGAGTATATGCACAAAGGAATTGAAATTAGTACATCAAAGAGATGTGTGTACTCTTATATTCATTGCAGCATTATTCATAATGTCTAAGATATGGAAACAACCTAAGTTTCTATGAATGGACAAATGGACCGAAAAATAGGTCTCTCTCTCTTTCTCTCTCTCTCTCACACACACACAATGGGACATTTCCAGCCTTACACAAATAAAAGGAAATTCTGTCATTTGCAACAATATGGATGAAGCTAGAAAATATTAACTGAAATAAGGCAGGAACAGAAAAACAAATATCATATGATCTCACTTATTTGTAGAATCTAAAAATGTCAAACTCATACAAGTAGAGAGTAGAAAGGTTGTGGCAAAGGCCAGAATGTGGGTGAGATACCTAAGGCAAGTGGAAACAGTAGTCGCTGGGTACAGAATTACAGTTGGATAGCAGAAATAAGCTATTATTCTACTGCACAGAATGGTAACCACAGTTAATAATAATGTGTTGTATATTTTAAAATAGCTAAAAGAGAGGATTTTAAATGTTCTCAGCACAAAGGAATGATAAATACTGGAGGCAATAGATATGCTAATTACCCTGATTTGCTTATTCTACAATATATGCATGTATCAAAACATCACATTATACCTTGTAAGTATATAAAATTGTTATTTGTCGATTAAAGAAAACTTTAAAAACACTACATTTTCCTTGACAGTATACTATACAGTGTTTTTCTTATTTTATACTTTTATTGGTGCATTATAGTCTCACATCATAATGTAGTTCATAGTGATCATAACATACATGCACACAGCACTTGGTAGGCTTTCCCTGGCTCCCTCGCCACTCCCCCTTCCCAACACAGTACATATGTACATAATGTCAATGGAAATGATTCTTTCACTAATTCTCCCTCTCCCTTCCCCTCTTCCCCTAGACCACCTCCCTCACTCCACTAGAGTTTCTCCTCTATTATCTGAAGTCTCTCTGGTATCCCCATTACTCCCTACTTTCCACATATGAGAAGAAACAAATGACCCTTCACTTTCTGTGATTGGCTAGTCTCACTTAACATAATGTTCTACAGATCCATTCATTTTCCTGCAAATGAAATGTTCCTCATAAACTCATAAGCAAATTTGCTTTAGTATACTATAATTTCTCATAACAGTTCTTTTATTTCCCTCTTACATTTAGTTATTTTTCCTGTTTAAATTTTTTCTCTACAAAGATTTATTCCTTTCTCTAACTCTTCCTGCCCCAAATTTATTTGTATGAGGCATAAAATGTGTTAAATAGCTCATCCCTCTCTCTCTAGAGTCCCCTTCCAATTTTTAATGTAGATTTTATTCTCTTGTTCATTGTTTCCCTTTTAGATTCTCTTTCTACTTATCATTTGTCTTGTTTGTTTTCTCTGATCCATTGATATGGAGAGTAAGAAGAAAGGAGAAGTAATATTTTGAACTCATTCAATGAGCAAGGAACTGTGCTAGGTTCTTTCTATCTATTGTGTAACTTCATCTTCATGATAAATATATGAACTATACTGTACGGATCCCATCACATGGATGGAAAGTCAGTCTCTGAAAGGTAACTTATCCAAGTTATCATTTAATAAAAATTCAAACCTAGGTCACATGTATATCAAAGTTTTTTCATCTCACTGTTATTCTCCTATTGTCATGACTAAGAAAAATTTGGTCATGGAGCACTTGCCCTGGGTATTTCTGTTCCCACAGAGCCTCTTCTGCCTGCTGCCCACCCCCCATGGGATCTCCTCTCGTAGACACTGCTACTGCCAGGCAACTGGTGCTTGAACTTCCAGGTGTCACACAGCAATGTCCTCTTTGAAACCCTCCAGGTGATACAGACCAGGCATGCTTGATCTGGCAGCAAAGAAATGCTTCTCTCCATTTTGTTATTTTTCCTAGTAGGAAACTCAAACAGTGTCACTTATGTACTGATACTGCTGTGGACTTTTTTAGTGCAATTTTTAACAATTAAGACTAAAACATAAGCCTATGGAGATTTTGGCCTAGCAACAAATATAAATGATCTTTGCTATACTAGAAACTAAGATTCTATAGGAGTCTATTTGCCTACTTGATTCTCTCTTTTCTAATAATGTGTTTTCTTCTAACAGATGAACAGACAGCTCAGTCTCCATGTAAATGTGCTTCAAATGAGGCATGTTTCTCATATCTATCATTTAGAATAAAAATTGTTAATGCTAATTTTTCAAATGTGTTCTATGATAATTTCAGTTTTAAATCATAAAGCTGGGTAATGTGTTTCTTAGCCATGATAAATTCTTACTAGTTCTAGAAACAGGTTGTAGGAACTTGAATACATTTCTTTGAAGATCCATAGATCAATAGCAACTGAGTAATGAATCCAGGCACATTGTGGTTGAGAAGTGCACAGATAAGTTGTTTTCCTCCAAGGCAGAAACCTTCAGGATCTTATTCCTTCAGTAAATAATAAGCATGAAGCAATAAACCAAATTTTAAAAGGCAGAGAGGAAGATCATGTGCCAGATACCATAACTATTGGGCAGTATATTTTTGGTTTCTTAATTAAGTCAATGATTCCAATCTCTGACAACTTCACAACTGACTTATCTATGTCCTAATCAAAGGGCAATTAAATTGTTTCATGCAGGAAACTATCCTTAATTAACGGTATACCATATGCTGGTGTATAAGGGCTCAACTATAAGAAGCATCAGCATACAGAAAGCAATTCTTAATATCAAATATGCAAAATAAATCAAACAATGTCTGGTAGCTGAGAGATCAGAGGAGTCAGAGGTAGCCAAATATCACTGTACTTAGCAAAAAGTTTTATGACATTCAATTTGGTTTCTTTATGTGGAGTCTTGGAAAGTCATAACCCACATTATCTCATCCTTCTTTTCTACACTTTTCCTATAATTCTCTGCAAATAAGTACTAAGCCTTTGTATTCTATTCACAGACCTCAGGTCATGAGCTATTTCTTTCATTTGAAACCAAATGTACCAGTGTACTTGAAGAACTCAACATAAGAGGCAAGTTTGTTCTGTATGTGCTCACAGAACAACAACAACAACAAAAGTACTGCTGTGTTAAGTTTGTGAGACATTTCTCACACATTTGAAAGTAACTTTCCAGGTGGTGTCTTTGTGAATAAGCCTCCTAGGAATGTCTCATCATATCCATCTTCAGGACTACCAGAACTAGTTGTGCCTTCTAAGAGAATGAGTGCTAAAAAAGGGACATTAATAAATGAAGACAGAGGATAAGGCCATTTCCAGTCTCTCAGAGGCTAAGAGCAGGGGGCTCATCCTGAAGTTAGAAATAATCAGGGTGCTTTGTCTTCCTCCAGATGGAATTTATGAGAAGTAACGTTGAATGTGGCACTGTGATGGGAAGATAGCCCTCAGATATCCTCATACTCAGATACAAGGAAACTCATAAATTTACTAAGGTTCTTATTGATAATTGTATTAATGTATTCATTCACTCATTTATTTTTACCATAAACTCGTTTCAGTAAATCAAAAAACAAACTACATAGTTACTCAAGCTAAAGACCTGCATGCCATTTCTGATTCTTTCCTTTCCCTCATTCCTGCACTGTTCAATTTTCTAGTTTCTATCTGTACAACACATCCAAAATTCTGTCTGTTTCCCATTCCCATTGTTACCATCTGGGACCAAATTCCAGCATCTATCATCTATACTTCTATAGCACCTCCTTATAGTCTTCTTTTGTAATGGATTTTTCTAAATTTATTTTTAGCAAATACATAAAAATGCACATATTTGTAGGGAACCACATAATATTTTGATACATATATGTGTTGCATAATGTTTAAATTATGTTAAACCTATCTATCTCCTCAAATATTTATCATTTTTATGATGGAAATGTTAAAAATCCTTTCTTCGAGCTTTTCCAATTGTGTGGCACATTCTTGTTATTGATAGTCACCCCACTGTGCGATAGCTAGTCCTTTTGCCTTCTAAAATGATCACTCTGTCTTCTGTGTTGGAAGTAGATTCTAAAACGTCAATTAGAGTATGGCTCTTTCTCTTTAGCAGTGGATCCTGGTACTTTAATAAACAACTTTTATGGCTTTTAAGATTATTTATGGTCTTTCTTGTGTCTATATTTTAAATCTTCTATTTTTACCACTTTCCTCTTGTTCTATATGCTGCAGCACCACTAACCTAGTTATTGCTCTTCAAACAGAACAGACCAGACTCCCTCCTCTTCAGGGATTTTCATAGGATGCACCGCACTCATCTTTGGCTCTCACTCCAAACATCGCCACCTCTTCAAAGGTTGTTCAATCGTCATCCCAACTTACAGTAGCCTCCCATTCCCAGTTTCCTACCACATATTTCCTTCTAATTTTTGTCACTATCAGCATCTTATTTGTCGCTTTATATGCTTGTAGTTTGTGTTCTTGAAAGCAGAAACTGTTTCTGTTCATGTCCATATTCCCAAAGTGACACAATTCAAGGTATTATAGTAATCGTACAGCTATTGTTTTTTGACTGACTGTTTTTGCTGTAGGTCTCAAATTCTTTGAAAGAGAGCTGCAAGGCTGGAATAGCATCATTCATTTGGGAGACTAATAAAAGGGTATAAATCTGCCAGGAAGAACACCCTCTGCCTCCTCAGTAGGAATCATACTTGGCTTAACATAACCAGATAAAATCATCATGTCTAATCCCAGTAGCTGGGCCTTGTTTCCTTTTGGTTGGGAGGAATAGAAAGTCAGTAGCGTTGCATCTTGAAATACAACTGTGGGTATTTAGAAGGCTGTATGTGATGGAGAAGGTGAAGGATGATGGCAGCCCAGGAGAAATTGCAAGCAACTAGCATCCTCCTGAGGAAAGACAGGCCCAGACGTTCATAATGACTCCACCAGATGGAGACTTAGAGGAAAAGGCATTTCATTACCTTGTGATCTAAGGAAGTAAAAGCTATACTTGCACATAATAATTTATTACACCAATGATTTTTTATAATCCACTGTGTGTTATTTATGTTATATCCCTATATTTGGCTCATACCATGAGGCATGGTTTTTGCCACATGGAGTTCGTGGATTTGCTTATAAATAGCCTGCTTTTCTTTTGTTCAATTTTCAACTAATTACAGTAACAGCATCAAGTAAAGTATGTATTTTACCCATGTTACAGCCTATGGAATATAGACTATGTAACCAACCTGTCAACAGAAAGCCTTGTTTCTGAAAAGAAAAAATTCCCAGTGAATTGGTACATACTTACACACATATGAAATTTAAAGTATGATTTGTGCACATCCCATTGGAGCCTTGATTTTTATATCAGTCTCTCTGGTATATTTCTAAATGATAAAACCTAGTAATATATATGTGTGTGTACATATAATACCATATACCTACGTGAAAGTTGCAGATACCAGGATGAAATTGTTCTTATCAAATCCAGACAAATTTTGAACTGGGAAATAAAGAAGGCCTGATGTCTGCCTGTCTGAGATAAGTATTGTTTCAAGGACTTTCTAAAAACTCCCCAAAGAATGTCTTTCACGTTCTACAGTTACCCCACACTCTGCATGCCTCACAGGAGTGTACATATCTCCATAACAAAATTTATCTCTCACATTCTTTAAGACTACAGCAGTTCAGATAAATGATCTTGACAGAACTCTAGTTCAGCAACAGAACCTCCACCAATGAGCTGAAAACCAACTCCTGCCTCAGGTCTCCAAAACCAATGAACTTTGCGTCCAACTAACTTATATAATGTTTCTCTTTTTTGCCTTTGAAAACTTCCTCACCTCAACCTCTTTGAGTACACCTGTAGTTTATAATGGCATGTGTGTTCTCACTGCAATGTTTTCCTATTCCCAAATAAATATTATTCTTCAGAGAATCTCTCTGTATATTATTTAGGCTAACAGAACAACTTGAATTTCAATTGGCCAGAATCAAAGGGAGATCAAAACTATCAACTTTCAAGTGAAAAGAAGACATCTTCAGTCAGACTAAGAGGGCAAGATAGTGCTTCTAAACTTTAATGTACAGTAGATCATCTCAGGTCTTATTAAAATGCACACCCGGCAGGTCTGGAGTGGGATCTGAGATTCTGAATTTCTTACAAGCTCAAATATGATGTCAATGCAGCTGGTCCAGGACCATACAGGGTGTATAATTGGGTTCTCGATTACTGATCTCAAAACTAAGATGTTCTGAGGTGGGATTTTATTGTTAATCTGAATAAAGCATTTGGTAATTTTATTGAAATTGTGTTAAGAAAGAATACAAAATATAGTTATGGGTGAATTCACTCTTAAGGAAAAAGCTCCTTGCCATTACAAGAAAAGAATGTCCCTGTGTTAATTTGTATCCAGAAACTAAATTCTTCTGAAAAATTTACTTTGTGAATTCAGTGATTTCCCTGTAGATTTCCTACTTGGATTTCCATTTTGATATGGAAATTTGGGTCAGGATTAGAGGCACAGAGAGCCCACTGCTGAATCCAGCAACCTGGGCTGGTCACAGTTCCCACCGAATACCTGCTTACTCCTGCAGAATAACAACGTGGTGTTAGGAACAATCATTCCTCTCCCGGCTGGTGCATGCTGACATTCAGCTTTCTCACACAAAAAAAGGGGGAGTCATTAAAGATCCTTGTTTAATGTCAAATCTCCTGTGACAATGTAAGAAGGGATGTGCTATGGTTATCGTTAGAGAAAAATGGACCACTGGTGAAGCCAGAGGGCATTTCAGCACTCAGGACACTTAGCTGCTCTGTACAGAGCCAACAACTGCTATCCACTGAGCAGAAATATAGAAATACGTACATTCCTAGGATATGAGAAATCTATTTATTATGTTTCAAAAGTTGTAGGTACACTTGTGCTATGACTCAGCACTGTTGTCACAGTGGAAACTTAATCTGGTTTAACACATGATTTGGCAAGAGATTTCTGTATTTTGTTTCTGCTGCATTCTGACATGATCAGATTTCCCTTCAGAGAGCAACAACATGACAACCCAAGAGACCCTGAGTGAAATTAGCCTCTGTGTAGAAAAGTCTTCTCTATCACAGGTTTTGTTTTCTATATCCTCTAGCACCATTTTTGTGCTGCAGAAATTTTCCACTTACTGTTTTAATAATGTTATTAGGAGACGAAGGCACACACGGGTATTGTCTATGAACTCTAAAGTATCATCACAGTGTGGAGGGAGTCAGGGTGCCTGCCAGGGGTTTCCAACTTGGCCATTTTATTTACCAAAAAAAAAAAACAATCTCAGACCAAAGGCAAGGATTCTGAGCAGGGAATCCAGTCCCTTACTTCCCATTTATTATACCATTTTATTATTTGATAAGAAGAAATATGTTAGAAGAGCTTATCTTTCTGGTTTGCTATCCCCAAGAGTATTTTTAGATTTTTCTCTTACCTGGTGAAGATTTTATTTCTAAAAGTTCAAAAGTGGTGCTTATAGAATATTTCTTGGCTTTTTCCAACAAATCAAAAGGCTTCATTCTACTTAGTTCAGTGACTAAGAAAAAGACTTATACCTGCAAGAACTTAAACTGTTTCTACATATTAATGCTATATTTAATAAAGATTCCAATAATGTAAAGTAATAATAATAAGTTAAGATTAAATGGGATTATCTAGTTTTGAGGCATTAAGGGACAAGGCATTTATTTGCCTGAGTCTGCAGAGATATTTCACTGACAGTATTAAGGCAAAAGGAATCCTGGCTTGTAATAGGTTTTAAAAATATTTAATGCCTAGATAATTTGTGAACTGTCTTGAACCTAATTCATGCCCCAGTACTCTTTGGTTGCTGTTGTTAATTCATCAGGCTCTTAGGAAGGATTTTATTTCCGATGTCATTAGATCCTCCATGTAGAAGTTTCTAAGCCTCGGGCTAAGTCTCATGTAGACTTTTCTTTGAGAGAGCCTTTCTTTCTGTGTGTTCTTTCATCTTAATCCATGGATTTATATATAGATTTAATGGAAATGGACATTTTCCCACAATTTTCCCCCTCTAGTTCTTGTAAATTAGGGTTGCTAGGTCATAATAGATTAAATGTGACTTTTAAAAAATGATATTTTAGCACAAATGTACCATGATGCCTTTATAGGATATAGCCAATGAATCATTTTTCCAGTTTTTTTAAACTTATATTGGTACATTGTAATTATACATCATAGTGAGATTTAAAGTGATACAAAGATCATTTTCCTCTGCATCCCATCCTGCTTCCCCCTCATCCCTCCCCATACATGTTAGTGATCCTGCCAAAAGTGTGTAAGAGTTCCTATTTTCCCACATCCTCACAAGCATTTATTATTGCTTGCATTCTTGATGATTGCCATTCTAACTGGAGTTAGATGGAATTTCAGTGAAGTTTTGATTTGTATTTCACTGATTGCTACTGATGTTGAACATTTTTTTTCATATACTTGTTGGCCATTTCTATTTCTTCTTTTGAGAAGTATCTATTGTGTTTAATTGCCAACTTTCATTGGGTCATTTGGGTTTTTTAGTGTTAAGGTTTTTGAGTTTTCATATATTCTAGACAGTAGACCTCTATCAGAGAAGTACTTGGCAAAAATATTTTTTCCCATCCTGTAGGTTCTCTTGTCAGACTCTTGATTGTTTCCTATGCTTCCTACAGAAACTTTTTAGTTTGATGCCATCCCACTTATTGATTCTTAGTTTTATTTCCTGAGCTTTGGGGGTCTTATTGAGGAAGTTTCTACCAGTGCCTATATGTTGAAGGGTTGGGACTCTGTTTCTTCTAGTTATTGAAAACTTTATGGTCTAATTTATAGATCTTTGATCCATCTTGAGTTGACTTTTGTGCAAGGTGAGAGACAGGGATCTAGTTTCATTTTTCTACATATAGATTACCAGTTTTCCCAGCACCATTTGTTGAAAAGGGTGTCTTTTCTCCAGTGTATGTTTTTGGCTCCTTCATCAAAAATGGACAGATTAAGTGTGATAATTTATTTATGTATCTTCTATTTTATTTAATTGTCCTATGTATCTGTTTTTATTAATATACCTCTGTAGTATAATTTGAATCAGCCATTGTATGCCTTTGGTTCTTATTGCTCAGAATTGCTTTGACTATTCTTGATCTTTCATTCTTGCATATGAATTTTACGACTATTTTTTCTAGCTCTGTGAAGAATGATACTGGTATTTTGATAGAGTTTACATTGAATTTGTAGGTTGCTTTAGGAAGTATGGCCATTTGAAAATATTTATTCTGCCTGTCCAAGAACCTTGGAGATCTTTCCATCTTCTAAGGTTTTCAATTTCTTTTTTCAGTGTTTTATAATTTTTATTGTAGAGGTCTTTTACCTCCTTGATTAGATTTATTTCTAAGCATTTTATTTTATTTTATTTTGAGGCTATCATGAATGGATTATTTTCCAGACTTCTTTTTCAGTGGATTTTTGGTTGATTTATAGAAAAACTATTGATTCTTGTCAGTTGGTTCGGTACATATATACTGTGCTGGATTGGATTTGTGAAGTTTTCTGGTTCAATGTTTTGGGTCTTCTGAGCATAGGATCATGTCATCAGCAAGCAGAGATAATTTACTATTCTTTCCGTATTTTTCTTTTTCTGTTGTTTTTATTAGTGCATTATGATTATACATAATATTGGAATTCATTGTTACATATATGTACATGTGCATACATAATTGCTCAATTTAATTCTCCAGTAAAATGATTCATTCTTATTGAAAACTACCTTATGTAAATTGTGAATTTTGTTGTTGATTAGACATATTTGGCCAATAATATTTCTAAAGATCAATTCAATTGAGTGATTACATCCAATTTGCTACTCGTGCTGGGATTCTATTCTGTGTAGGATCTATATACAGTATTAGAATATTAAGATTAGAGAATGTCTTTGGGCAGACTGCTAATATTTCAAAATAACATAGAATTAAACTCTAACAAATTGCTTACCCAATTTGTCAAATAAGAAAATATCTATTTTGATCAAAATATAGTATGCTGTAGAGAAAAATGTGGCATGCTATAAAAGAATTTGACCTTAGTTCCAATCAAAATTTTTGTACTAATAATTTAGGGAATTAGAAAAAAGGTATTAAAATTTTTAACTTTTACATTTAAATTAAATTTAGACTTATGAAAAGTTTCAAAAAGCAGTACAGAGAGTTACTGTATACTCCTCACTCAGCCTTTCCTAATACTGATATCGTACAGAACCATAACAGTTATAAAGTCAAGGAAATCAATATTGGTTCAATACTATTAACTGCACTGAAGAGTTTATCCAAAGTTCATTGCCTTTTTCACTGTCTTGTTTTTCACTGTGTGTGTGTGTGTGTGTGTGTGTGTGTGTGTGTGTGTTTTCAGTAATCACATCTTGGAACCCACATTCTCCAGTTGTTATTTTTTCTTTTCTTTCCTTCAGTGTGTAACATTACTCTCTCCTTATCATTCATAAATTTGACACTTTTAGATTCAATGTTATCCTTTGATGAGCAGAAACATTTTAGTTTAATGCAATCTCATTTATTAACTATTACTTTAATTTCTTCAGCTTTGGGGGTCTTATTGAGGAAGTTTCTACCTGTGCCTATATGTTGGAGTGTTGGACCTATGCCTTCCTCTAGTAATTTCAAAGTCTCTAGTTTAATTTCCAGGTCTTTGATCCATCTTGAGTTGACTTTTGAGCAGGGTGAGAGTTAGGGATTTAATTTTTCTACAAATAGATAACCAGTTTTCATAATACCATCAAGAGTCTAAAGAGAGAGCCTACAGAATGGGAGAAGATCTTTGCCAGCTATTCCTCTGACAGAAAACTAATATCTAGAATATACAAAGTATTTAAAACTTAACACTAAAAAACAAATAACCCAATCAAGAAATGGGTAATTGAACTAAATTAGAAACTTCACAAAAGAAGAAATACAAATGGCCAATTAAATATATGAAAAAATGTTCAACATCATTAGCTATTAGGGAGATGCAAATCAAAACTACACTGAGATTCTATCTAACTACAATCAGAATGGCAATCATGAAGAAGTCAAACAACAATAAATGCTGGCAAGGATGTGGGGAAATAGGAACTCTTCTACACTGTTTATGGGATTGCAAATTAGTACAGCCACTATGGAGATCAGTATGGAGATTCATCAGAAAACTGGGAATGGATCAACCATATGATCCAGCTATACCACTCCTGTGTATATTTCCAAAGGGATTGAAATCAGAATAATATAATGATATATACATATCCATGTTTATATCAGCACAATTCACAATAACAAATTATGGAACCAACCTTGGTGTCCATCAACAGATGAATGGATTACAAAATTATGGGATATGCACAAATGGAATTCTACTCAATGATAAAGAAGAGAAAAATTGTGTTATTTGCAGGACAATGGATAGACCTGGGGAACATAATGTTAAGTGAGATTAGCCATTTACAGAAAATGAAAGATCATATATTTTCTCTCATATGTGGAAGTGAGGGAGTAATCAAGATACCAGAGGGACTCCAGATAATGGAGGAGAAACTTCAGTGGAGTCAGGGAGGTGGTCTCGAGGAAGGAAGGGGGAGAGAGAGGATCAATGAAAGAATCCCTTTGATTGATATTATATCCATATGTGAGATTGCCATTGTCAATCTCAATATTCTGTATGGGGAAGGGTGGAGTGGGAAGGAAGCCGGGTGAAAGTCCACCAAGTGCTGTTTGTGTGTATGTCACTATCACTATGAACTACATTATGATGTGAGACTAATGCACCAATAAAAGTATAAAAAACAAATTTTACACTTTTGAAGAGTAATCATTAGTTATTTTATACAATGTCCCTCAAATTAGATTTCTTTGAGTTTTTCTAATAATTAAAATCAAATTACTAGCTTTTTCAGCAGAAAAAGAATAAGAAATGAAGAAGATTTAATGTTAACTTCTCCAACCAAAATTAACATTAAAAAACACATTTTAATACTTTTTTTAGGGAGTAGAGACAATATTTTATTATTCAGGTACTAGATTCAACACCAAAGCACTGGGTTTTCTGGATAGAAATATGATTGGAGTTTTTTGAGAAATTGGCTTTTAGGAAAAATAAGAACAAAATTATGTGATTTGCAAAGAAATGGATGGAACTGGAGAACATTATGCTAAGTAAGATTAGTCAGTCACAAAAAGTGAAAAGTCAGATGTTCTCCCTAAGAAGAAAAAGAAGAAGACAGAGAAATGTTGTGGAGTCTTAGTATCCATAGATTATGCTCATTAACAGGATAATCTTTGGAATCAGACTGTTTCCACTAAAATATCACCTCTGATACTTACAAGCTGTGCAATTCTGGAAATTTTGTCTCTTCAAGTAAAATTCCTCATTTGAGATATGGCTATGATAGTGCTATTCATTTCAACATATTTTTGTAAGAATTAAATGATGTAATCTATTTAATGGTCTCAGCTTTGTCATGTCATTTGATAAGTAATCAAATAAGAAGTTAGCTGAAATTTCTATTAGGGGTCGGATCCAAGATGGCGACCAAGGGAGACACCACGCTATGATCTCTCTGAGACACACATCTCATTCACTGTGAAAGCAACCTCTCCACAGAAGAAAGGCAACACAAACTTGAAGTAAACAACGAAAAGTTTGAAACACGATGGAATCAAAGCCAGAAGACAAAACACAGTAAAGTAAAAAGCTCCAAGCGCCTCACCTAAGGGACAGCAGCAGCGCCATCTTGGCCAGACTGCGCTGGCCGCTACCAGCATTGCGGCTTCCACACACCACCAGCAGAGAAGCCAGAGACTTGTTGGAAGTTCAGCAGCTGCAGGTCAGCAGAGACGAAAGCAAGCAGCAGCTCTCTCCACACTCAAGAGACCAAACGGCGGCGGCGACAGCGACTGCAGCGGCACCATCTCAGCAGGACTTTACTGGCGGCTACCAACATTGTGGTTTCCACAAAAGACCAACGGAGACGCCAGCGAACTGTTGTGAACCCAGCAGCTGCAGAATAGCAGCAGTGAAGGCGAGCAGCGACTCGCTCCACATGCGACACAGACCCGAACTACTGTGTTGGCAGAAGCGGCAGTGGCGCCATCTGGGTCAAACCGCACCGACAGCTACCGGTGTTGCATCTTCTGCAGGCCACCAACAAAGAAGATAGGGAGCTCTTCTAAAACCAGCACTGCAGAGCATCAGCGACAAAAGCGAGCAGCAGTTCGATCCACACTCGGTAGAGTCCCCAATACCCGGAGGCCTGACCAGAACCTGCGGCAGCGGCTGAGCCCACCCCCCACACCAGATATTAAGAGCAGTGCCCAATGAGACTGTAAGTCAATGAGCAGCACCAGGGGAGACCACCCAGTGCGACCACAGGGACTCACTGGGTCTGAGACAGTGTGGATTGCCCCGGCGAAGGTGGGAGTGGGGTCTCCTGTGGGACACGGTATATGCGTGGATAAGCAGACAATCCCTGGTAACATTTGGGTGGGACAGACTTGCAAGCCAGGGGTCACAGCACCCTTATAGAGTCCCCGGGGATAGCCACAGGACATACAGCTGTGGTACCTGGGGAAAATTGGACCAAACCAGCCATCCCAGTGGAAAACGTGGAGTTCCATGTTTACACAGAATCAGGGCAAAGTGACAACCACTGCTTCTGTAGGCAAAGAGAGACACAAGACCAGGGCCCCCTGCTGGTGACTCCTACCATAGGTGTAGACAGAGAGAGACATAGGGACAGCCCAAGTGGAGACCACGGAGACCCACGCTTGCAGAGAGAGGGGCAATAGCGGCACTGGTCCCATGTACAGGTAGTGAGAGGCACCATGTAAGGGTCCCAATCACAGAAGGAGACCAAGAACTGGGCCTGCAAATGGACATTATACCAAGCAAGTGAGAATAACCACTCAGTAAAGGACACTCACCTTTAAGGCTCACCTAGTAGCAACTATCTACCCCCAGAATAAGAAAATATAAAGGGAGAGGGATTTGACATAGGATACCTACAGAGTGTGAGAGGAAGAGCTAAAAAAAAGCAAGAAAGGTATAAACATAAGAAACCTGAAACCATGAAAAGGAAGAAGAGCAAAGAAGCAATGAGCCCCCACAATCCCACAACAACAGAACCCGCCAACTCAGAAGTGCAAAGATTGCCAGGACAATTCAGAACTTCAATAGAGGAAATGATAAAGGATTTCCGAAAAGAATTCAGAGAGAGCCTGAAAGCAATGAAGGATCAAATAAGCAGGAATCAAAAAGAAGCTCTGAAGGAAGTGAAGGATGCAATAATTGAAATCAAGGCATCAAAACAGACCATCAACAATAGACTAGACCACATGGAAAACAGAATCTCACTCTTAGAAGATGACCTCTCCAAAAATGAACACATAGTATATAAATTAGAAAAAACAATTCGACAGCATGAATTGGACATTGAAGAGATCTCAGCCAGTCTTAAAAGAGCAAGCCTAAGAATAATAGGCATAGAAGAGGGATTAGAAGCTGAAACTAAGGGAATCAATAATCTATTCAGAGAAGTAATATTAGAAAATTTTCCAAACATAGAAAGAGAGGTCGATACACAGGTACAGGAAACATATAGAACACACTATAGACAGGATCAGAGAAGAGGGTCACCATGCCACATAATAATCAAATTGACCAATGTAGAGGCCAAGGAGAGAATCTTAAAGGCAGTGAAAGCAAAAGAGCAAGTAACATTGAGAGGCAAACCAATAAGAATCACTCCCTACTTTCCAAATCAAGTCATGAAAGCCAGGAAGGCCTGGAGCGACATATACTAAACTCTGAAAGAAAACAACCTCCAGCCAAGATTTGTCTACCCAGCAAAGATATCTACCAAATTTGATGGAGAAATAAAAACCTTCCATGACAAACAGAAGCTGAAAGACTTTATGCCTTCCAAACCAGCACTAGAGAAAATGCTCAACGAGATTAATTACAAAGAAGAAAAAATAAGGAAACGCCAGAACCAGAGAAACAGTGATTTCCATCAAACAAACAACTAGGTAATGAACAAACACTACCTCAAACAGAAATTAAATCTCAAAATGTTAGGAATGAAAACCCATCTCTCAATAATCATGCTGAATATAAATGGCCTCAAATCGCCAATCAAAAGACATAGGTGGCAAAATGGATTAAAAATCACAATCCATCTATATGATGCCTGCAAGAAACACACCTTACAAGTAAAGATGCGCACAAACTAAAGGTGAAGGGGTAGAGCAAGGTAATACATGCTAACGGAACTCGAAAACAAGCAGGAGTACCAATTATGATATCAGACAAAATAAACTTAAAACCTAAACTTATCAGAAGAGACAAAGAAGGGCATTTCTTACTGGTAAAAGGAACAATCCAGCAAGAGGATATAACAAGAGCCAACATTTATGCCCCAAACATAGGTGCAGCCACTTTCATAAGAGAAATCCTATGTGACATTAAATCCCACATAGATCCCAATACAATAATATTGGGAGACTTCAACACACCTCTCACACCACTAGATCGATCTTCAAGACAAAAGGTCAGTAAAG